>JBBPOE010000115.1:0-54891 GCA_038091295.1 Tylopilus felleus | reverse complement strand
TGCTCCGGTGGTACCAATGATGAAAGCACGTTCGCCATCGCGTTCGCGCCAACCCCAACCAACCCTCATTCTGGTGGATATTTCCAGATCTTTGACTCAACGGCCGATCAGCTGCGGGAACTTGGTTCCATACAGTGTTCCGCCGCCAGTGCTCACTGTCACTTGCAAGATTTCATAATTAACGACGGCATATTGTGCGTATTATGGGAACGCCAAGGCTGCTCATGGATGCAGAGAACCCCCTTAGCATTGGGGAGCCTGAATGCATCCGACAAGGCAACGTGGGTAACCTTCAGTCATGGGGAAGAGGCAGACTTGACTCCTGCGTACATTGAAGAACTTTTGCGTTCCCCTGGCTCCCTCACAGAGAAATTCATGGAAGCCATCCTTCGACCGGGCTTGTTTTCCCCGCTGACCATCCGCACTGCCCTCGAGCAGTACATAGACGCCTGTCTATCCCTCCCTGGTCCCCCAGCCCCAGAGCTCACGACGTCGTATGCAACTGTGGTTGAGAACATTGCTGCAGTGGTGGGCTGTACCGTCTCTCTTATGCAAGACCCGCATACAGGTGCAATGCAGCACGACCGGTACTGGAGCGCATTGAAGCGTGATTGGGAGGGGTTTATCACTCGCTGTCGTGAGGTGGAGCGCAGTGCACACTGGCCGCTTGCTCTTTGCGTTGGCCAGAGTAACGAAGGGGTCGTCGTGGTTGAAAGAGAACGAATCAATACTCTTACGAAGGAGGATCTTCCAATCGGAATCCATAGAGCCCTCAGTGACTCCCTTGCTGTGGACTCTCATTTCACAGTTCTCGACGTTGCTTGGACCCTGTGCGACAAAGTCGGACCAGAGCTTCTCCGCAACGTGGAGACCAGGGTTGTTGATGTTCTGCATCAGGAAATTGCCTTCTCTATTGTGGACATTCTGGGCGACCAGGCGCAGCGGTTGGACTTCAGGGAGTGTCTCGACGACGCTACCCAAAACTGGATCATTACAAGACTGCAAGACGTCGAAGATCTAGACAAGGATATCCGAATCACTCTCGACCTAGTGGCTGGGTTCGCTCCGCAGGTCAAGCGAGAAGAGGATGAAGTCGAGCTTCTCCTCCCTCCCACGCGGTCTGAATGGAAGGTTGCTCTATCAGCAGCTTATGTTTCCACCTCAGTTCACGCTCGCTATGATATCTGTATCGCCTTGGTGACCCTACTCTTTTTCCTCGCCGATGATCTCAAAGAGTGGGACCAATCCGTGTTAGAAGAAGTGTTCGCCGTTTTCCGTGGCCTCGCCATGCTACGCTGCGCTGCGCGCCAACCAGCGGAAGACCACGTCCAAGATCCCAGTCCTTCAGACGACACAAACACGGACGACATGATTGCGCGTATGAACAACATGCAAGTGTCCAGCAGCCAATCTCGTTTTGCGCCAACATCCTCCCTTCTCCACCGACTGATAGCTCAGTCAGGTGAATACAACGAACTGCCTGGTTCAGCCCACCAATTTCTCGATACCATTGGTCTACTTCAATCCACTTCCCCAGCGCTTGCTACCGTCTTCGAGGTACAATTTTGCGACAACATTCACCGTTTGGGATATCCTGATATTGCCCGAGACATGCTTGCATGGCTGCCGCGAACTCCTGGCGTTATCTTCGTCACTGCACAACTCTTCATTGCATTGGGACGCGCAGATGATGCAGTCAGCATGTTGGAAAAGGTCGCTGCCAGTTTCGGTACGTTGCAAAATTTTATCCGTACGCTTTCTTATTTATATTTAATCTTTTAGGCCCTGACAGTGGCCTGTCGTTCGAGGACGCCGAGGCATTATCATCCGTCCTGCCTGCCAAGGCTCTGTATGACTCAGATTTCTCGTTCTATTTGGAAGTGTCTACAATTTTCAGGTCAAATGGCCTGACCCAGCACGAAGTTTCATTTCTTCGTCTTGCCTTATCGGTCGCCCCCCCAGAGGCTGACACATCAGATATATGGTATGGCCTTACTCGGGGATACATAGAGCTTTCCTGCTGGGAAGAGGCTTATTCTTCGATTATTGCGACACCGTTTGATAGCGTGTAAGCCAGCTCTCTCACGCTCATCTACGTACTAATGCAAGGTCTGTGCAGAAAACGGGATTGTATCTCCCAGCTCGTATATCAAATGTGTGAAGAGGGCGCCATCGAAATCCTAGTTTCTCTAGACTTTGCCGGCTTTTCCTCTGAAGTAGATGATGCCCTTGCGTTTAAAGCGCGCAACACGGATCCTCGTGCTCGCCCCTTCTACTCTAGAATCTTATACACGTGGTATACACGAAGAGGGGACCATCGAAATGGTAAGTTTCATTTTTTTCTTTCCTGCTGTTCATTTGAGTCACCATATCTGAACCCTTGATTTCTCAGCTGCCCGAACTATGTATCAGCGTGCACGTAAATTGCAAGAAATCTCCAGTAAACCTGCTGACGTGATCTCGCTGATGGAGGACCAACTGGAATCTTATTTGCTCGCGATTAATTCGTTGTCCCTTTTGGAACGAAAGAATGCATGGGTAGTTGTCCAACTACTTGCTTCAAACGTCAAGGACTTCGAGGTGAATGCCGATCTTTATGTGACCGTCTCGGGTTGCTAATCTCGTGGCGATAGTCCCGTAAACGGCGGAAATTGGCACAAAACTTGCCGCTTTCGACCAACGGTACTGATTCAGAGATCATAGACCTCGATGACCTTCGCTTCGAATACACGTTGCTATCTGCAAGACTACGCCTCATTCAACGTGACTCGACACTGCTTACTGCTCCAGGTGAATAAATGCATAACGGATATTTAATTTCATCAAGGGTTAATGGCTGACTATTTACGTCGGTAGACACTCTGCTGTCGCCATCCCTCGTAATCCTACGGCTAGTACAGGCCAATCAATTCGAACTTGCGATCACAACGGCCCGTACTCTGGGTGTGGATATGAGTGAACTCTTCGCCTCCCTTGCGGTGCAGTGCATGAGGCTATCGCAAAATCCAGACGGTGTTTTGTAGGCGCTCTTGTCAAGCGTATCTCTTGCCCGTGCTGACACCTACCCACAGGCAAGATACAGCCGATTGGCTTCTGACAGATAATGTTTCTTCATGGCCTGGAACGCCTGCTGATCGAGGGTGGCGGTACCTCAAACTTGCTCTAGAACGTCATGACAGTCCAGATACGGATTATCGGTACAATAAAGCGGTCTTGGAGGCTATCCTGTCACATGACAGGGCGTCACCACCTCCTCCGTGGCTCATACACACGCTCGAGGTCAGTCTCCATCTTCATTCGGTGCCGTGTCGGTTGCGCTCACCATTTTCCCCCTTCCCCCTTTCTCTCGTTCCCAGGACCACCATCACGAGTACCTCATCCGAGTCAGCCTCCGATTCGATGTTCTTGAGAGTGCCCTGGAGCACACGCTCTCGCTCGTTCGCAAGGTCAGCCAAACAGTTACTCGATTTCGTCATGACGATCCACTAAGTCGTTGATTGTACCTCGTTCTTCCACACACATATGTCCCCCCCATCACCAGACGGACGCTGCGCTCTCACGCACGCCACCGAAGACGACCTGCGTGACCTGGCTCCCGTACACGCTCATCGACCAGGTGCTCGTGGCGGCGGCCGAACAGGACGACCTGAGTCCCCGAGGACAAGCGTTCCGACGGACGCTCCAGACGGAGATTAGCAACCGCGTCAAACGGATGCAAAAAATGAGCACGTTGTCTCTGTAATTTTTTTTTTTTTCATTTCATCGACAAAAGAACGATATTCCCTCGCACGCCAGTGTTTGGGAATAAGTCCCCCCCCCCTTCTTCTTGATGATATGTGTCTAGCTTTGGTCTCCGTTTCATAATCACAAGTCGTGCACAGCCTGAATGACAGAAGAGTTGTGGTCGTGAAGTGCTTTATCCTTCTTGGAACGACGCGTGCCGGCAGGGTCGCAGAGAAAGCGTGTACTTTTTCGGGAAATGAACGTTCTGATGTTCTGTGAAAAGCCCTTTGGACTGTGCGGCAGTGTGAAGCAGATGTCGTGATTGATGCGCAGTGCAATACAATGATACAACATGGTAATATAGCAATGAGGAGCGATAACGAGTGAAAGCGGGCCAAGACAATATATACAAGTAGAATGTGAACGTGAACATGCGAATAGTTTGCGTGAGCAGAGGTATAGATAGACAAGTGGGCGATGGGGGAAGGCGATTTAAATACCGCCGTGCACCCACGCATACGTACAAGGGAGCACACTGGCAACTCAAGGGGGAATTGAGGGGAGCCAACAAACCAAAACCAAAGATTCCATCCAGTCTTTTTACATAAACTAAGCCTTCCCCTGGCATCAAGGTATCGTCTAGGGAGGTCGCAATCAATGCCGATCGCCCGTGTGTCGTGGGTGTTGCATCACGTCAAGAAATCGAGCCCACTCAGCTTGACTAAGGGAGGCGCCCCACATACTCTCCTCTTCCGTCGCCATCGGATACGAGTAAGGGTATCGTCCGAGTGTGGCGTCACCCGACATATACGGCTGCCGCGAAGGGTCTGGGTAGGATGACTGACGTGTCTGGTCGACGAAATTCCGCGATGAAGCTGGGTCAGGGTATGATGAGGTTCGAGAGGGATAAGATGCAGTTGTGCGAGTATCAGGGTAAGGATTTCCAGACACTACTCCTGGGGGGCGAGCCGTATCACCATAAGCGTGACGGGCGGGTTCGACAGCGTAGGTTGCCCTAGAGGCATCGGAATACAACTGTGGTTGGGACTGTGAAGGTTGGGATGGGCCTGCAGTGTATGCCAGGGGGGACGAGCTGGATGGCCCGGCGACGATCGCCGGTATTGACTGCACAGGGGACGACTGAACGCCGGCATATCCGACGAGCGAGGAGGTAGAGGTAGTTGCCGTTTTGCTCGACGCAGTCCCGTAATCCACTGACCCTCGGGTTTGGGTGTGACTACCTTGTGGACTCCCCGAGTTGCCAGTGGCAGGCGAACTGACATATCCCGGTGCATTGGGTGAATCAACCGCGTTCACCCTGGGATACTTTGGAGAATCGTGGTACGGGAAGCCGAGCGTTTTGACGAGGCTCAGCACGCGGCTTTTCATGCGCTCTCGCTCCTGTTCGGGTTCATTCGCAAAGTCTTGGCTGTACAACGGCGCGAGTGCATGGAGAATGTCGAGCGCTTTATCAGCGACTGGTGCACCTTGACTGAGTTCGAGAGTTGTCAACGCCTTCTGGATGTTCGCACGGAATAGTGATGCACCAGGCTGGTCGGGGTTCGAAATCAGCTGAAATGAGAAGAACATGGCGGAGCTGAACACGTGGAATGGGCCCCAGTTCATGTGCCCTGGGACTGCCAACGATGCATTCGCAAGAAAGTCGGGGCGAGCTTGGCCCACAAGGGTGATCAATTTGTCAGCAGCACCAACAGCAATATCGAGTGAGATGAGGTGACGCTCCTGCTTGATGTCCTTTTCTTTTGAGGAGGAGGACTTATCGCTGGCCTTGGGTGAGTGTGCGGATGCGTATGGCCGGTGAAGGGTGAAACGTATGTGGTAGAAACTCGTGCGGATGATGACGCTCTGTACGCCTAAGCGACGGGTGAGGGTGTTTTGGCTCGCGAGACTGCGTGCGACCCTAAATTCGTCGAGGTCGAGCTCGGGTGGGAGTGTGTCCATCCATTGAGTCAGAGCGCGGTCATGAGCTTGAACTGTCTCGTACGCGACTGGACGCATGGATATTGCGCTGTCCATGATGTCACCGAGGATGTAGGCTAAGCGGAAGAGGTGAAGATTTGGGACGTAGATACGTGGCTCCTCAGGATGATGTACAGGGTCGGCTGGTTCTGGGAGTTGTGTATCGAAGTGGTGTGATGCAATGGAAATCGGGCGGCCAAACATGAATGCCTGCCACCTGCGGAGAAGGTGGGCAGCGAATGGCGAGCGAAAAGCAACACACGAACCTTTCGAGAAGTATGATGTGCCACCAAGCCCAGCGCCTTCTCTCTGCGTGTTCTTTGGACATGCGCCATTTACAAGGATCGCGATGCAAGCCCATGGCCATGCCAATACTGATGAGCTCTCCGCGGACTGTCCAAATTTCCTCGCTGTCAGTTTTAACGAGGGTGAGGTAATGACAGCGAATGAGCAAACACTCGACGAGCTCGAGGCTGTAGGTCTTGTGTTCAGCTCTATGGCGGTCGAGGGCAGAACGCATGACGTCGTAGAATTTTCGACAAATCTCCTCGAGGGATTCACCCAACTGGACCACGAGGCGGTCGCCTGGTGCGAGGTAGTGTACTGCGATGGCCATGATCATGCAGACAGTGGCGAGGACGATACGGTCTGCATTCGCGCCTGTTTTATATCGTGACCAGGCATTGAGGAAGGAGGGTTGGTTAACGTGGCGATAGATCCAGTTGCAGTATTCAAAGTAGTAAGAGACGAGGCTGTCTATCGTCTCGAGGGGAGGGAGAAGGGCGAGGAGATCTCTGTCGTATTCGTTTGTCGTTATGATTTCATCCAGGGCGTCCTGACTGGGATGGCGGTCACTGTCGTCGGACTGCCTCGAGTTCTAGAGGGGGGTCAGTGAGGGAAGAGGGGGGGGGAGGAGGGGAAGCACCAGAGTGAGGTGAGTGACGGCAGAAGTGGCGCCGGTGTAAAAGCCGCCGTGACCATGGCTGCCAAGCATCCCAGGAACGTTGTCTTTTTCGAGGATGTCTGTCTCCACGGGTTCCTTCTTTGGGATGGGGAGGACGGGATTTTCGAGGGAGTGTTTGAGATGTGAAGAGAGGGAAGGGCCGTGACGGTGATTTGCCAGAATGTACGTTTCAAGGAGGGAGACAGAGTGTTTGAGACGGGTGATTTCTTGCATAGGGTCGACCCTGCTGGCATTGCTGTGTTCAGGGGGTGAGTGGGGAACGGAAGCGAAGGGGCGTAGGACGTACTGGTCATCACGGAGGTGGAGGTCAGACTCGTGACCTTTGGCGTCTTGGTAGCAGAGTGCGATGGTACCTGGTCTGGGTGTGAGACGATGGAAGAGAGTGGACATTGAGAGGCGAACCTCGGAGTACGCAACTAGAGCAAGGTCGATTTCTAGGAATTGTGAGCGTGGGGTTGTCGGTGATGAGCGGGGACATACCTGTCGCACTTGAGCTTGCTATTTCTACACGGCTCACAGTTGATGGCTTTGCGTGCACGCTTTGTGGGGGGGCGTGGGTCGTGTTCGCCTGGCGGTGGGCTAGTTCTGGAGCGTACTGCTGCGGTTGTCGTCGCTGCGCGCTGGTGTTTCGTTCTCTGTACGGGTGGAGAGGAAGGGGCGGGGGTGGTGGTAGCGTTGGGGTCGTCTGGCATGGATGAATTGATGCCCCTCCGGATCGAGAGCCGACAAGAGCAACCCAAACCGTTGCATTTTATTTATCTCAAACCCTAACCTTTGACAGAGTCACGTGATGACCGGCACCGTCCTCGACGTCCAAAGACCTTTTCCCCGCATACGACAGCTGACGGAAATGAGAGTCATGGAGACTACCTCCCGTAAAAAACCTCGGCGCCTTCCCACCGATAACCGCCCTCGATCGAGCTCAACTTCGAGGTCGTTATGCAACGTCAAGTCATCAGTCACCGTTGTTACATGTCGTACTTCAATGGGCTCACTCGACGGCGTTTCTCCGAGAATGGGAGTTCATGAGTACTGTTGCTCGGATCTGCCCACCCGGGAGATCACAACTGGTCTCGCTCGGAGTGAGTGCGGACCACCAACAGAACCCGCGTCTGTTCTCGGCCCTCCGACTTTTGCAACGCACGCCCCGACGGGATCTGGTCACCCGTCACGTCGCCGCCGCTTTGTTCCTCGGGCAGTAAGTACTCGCTCGCGGTAACTTCGAAACCATCGGTCTAATCTACCGCGACTATCTCGGAGCAAACACCGCTCGAATAAAAAAATAAAACCCCAAAAGTCCGATCAGCCGCTTCGATGCCTCGAGATCCGGCCTTGTCCGGAAATTTCAAGAATCCGCCGACGCGTTCCCCCTTGGTACGTACGAATGGGAGAAGAGTGGAAGAAGAAAGATCGTCCCTGTTTCTAGACAAGCTCAGCCATGTTTCACCTGCACTGGAACCAAGAGACCGCGTCTCGGGAGTACCATGGCTTTGGATCCGTTCATAATGCAGGCACAGAGCGACAACTACCATGGACAACTTTGTGGTTTGGTGGGACGGTTGCGGTAATCGAGTATGCTATCGACCTGGACTGAGCTTCGGGCTCGATCGCGATCGGGGGCGGTAAGAAGGACCAGTAACGTTGCTAAAAACTTTATGAACTGTTGACAAATGCAGTAGATAATCAGAACAATATATAAGTACGGTATTTGCAACCGCAGTCCATGAATATGCACACAAGTGTTCCCGAGTAAAATAAAACGAGCGTGGTGACCAGCACTACAATGTTGCAGCGCACGGAGTCAGAAACATTGTCCATGACCTAGGCATACAAGGCGTCCATCTCCACTTTGGGAAGACGACAGTCACTCGTGCCTAGGAATCAGTTAACCTCGGAAGCCACTCTGAAACGTGTGATAAACACTTACCCGCATGACGATAGGGAAACCCGCCTTCTTTATGTCCCCACCACATCGTGGGCGACCACTCGTCGATCAAATTTGCAAGCGTTTGAATGTGTCCATACGCAGCAGGCTGAAGCCCTCTTGGCCGGTACAACACAAGGGCAGTGAGCGTGAGCGAAAAGATGACAAGTGCACCAGAATAATTCAAGATCTAGACACCGAAAGACGTGAGTGGACGGGACGATAAACGCGGTCAGGTCTGCCAACCTGGAATGGCCACATGCTCACGGCGATGGCTTTCAGATAGCCTTGCTCGGCTGTCCCGGCTAAACTGATGGCAAGCCCTAGCATCCAGTCTACAATCGCGATCAGAAGAAGAAAAACAAGACAGCGAAACGTGGTGCGACTTACGTAGCAGAGGCTTCGACACCAGCAAGCCAACATTCAGAACGCTCCCAAAAACGAGAACCAAAGGATGCGATGCAATCGTGGTCCCCTTTGCAGTCGTCGCTTTCCTCCACACCTTCTCGTCCCGAATGACGTTGACAACCAACTCCGAGCAATGGAGCGCCAATGTCAAAGGTCCTTGTATGGCCGCCATGTTGAGATAGTACAACAGCCAATACCAGTACACGCCTCCAGCGATGGGAATGGAGTAGGCAATGACGTGGGACTGCGCTTGCGGGAAGAACGACCACGATTTCATGACGTGCGACATGTCGTGATCGGAGAGATGTACGATAACGACGCCCCAGACGACGCAGACGACGACGAGCGCCCAAAGCGTCATGACCACCTTTCTAACACTTGAATGTGCGCGCCACGCAGACGGCTGTGCACGGGATGGGACCCTTGGCCCCGGTGGCGCGTTGTCACCAACACCGTGCATACACTGTCCCGGTTCTGGAACGACGTGCGCATGATGGACGAGGGCGGCAGTGATATCGAAAGGCGAGGAGCTCCAGGTCAAGATGTCGGCAGCACGAGCACTGGCGAGGGCGATGATCGCTTGTAAAAGGAGGGCGACACCCATGACTATGAGCGGGACTTCGCTGATGCAGATCGCAAGTTCAGCATCTGCGACACCGCTTGACGAGTCCATGTCTACCGATAGCGCCACGAGCAAACTTGAGCTGTAAGACACGATCAAAAGGAGCGCCATCACGATATTACACATCGTGCCGTTCGGGTTGAACAAGCCGTTCGCAGCTGAAAGTAAACGAAGGTTGGTGTTGAAGTCTAGCCGTCGCTGGGATGCCAGGGAAGAGCGCAGAGCAATCCCATGAACAAAACCAATGGCCTCTGTACAAGCTGTCACCATCAGGTTGAGTCCAAGACAAAGCAGCTCCTTCTCCCAGCTGTTCTGGAGAGAAATGACGACAACTCCAGAAGATATCGTATTTTTGGATACGAAAATCATGAAGCCCTCGAAGATGCAGACCCAGCCGAAGAGTGCAGCCACCCCGACACCCACGAGGCCAATTTTGCGGGAAAGATTGCTACGATCATAGAATTCGGGGCCTGTGGTTTGTTTTGGCTTGAAGTGGACCGACTCAAAGTCGGTTGTTACATAGCTGTCTCTGTGGTGGTCGGGGTGGTAGGTAGACATGGAGCTGGACGGAAGAAAGAGGAAAAAAACTGGGTTTGCGCGTCACTGCACGTTTAGCACGGTGGTTGTCCCTGAATTTAGATCATAGCGAGTTCCAGTACCGTTCTGACAGCGCTCATAAGTAATCGATCAGGTACAGTGGCGAGATGGTCTGCAGACTCCAGGGTATGCCCTGAACGTCCGGAGTGTTCTGAAGGTTGATACTCAGTCTATCAGTAGTATAGCTTCAAGTTGATACATGCTACTTGGAGTCGCGCTCCGCTCGTTCTGCGAAGTAGATGCGAAATCGCGAGGACACAGCCCTTCTACGGCCTCAGGTGTGAGTCTAGGCCTGGTCTTTGTACCTGAAAAAATCCCCGGAGGGTTTGGGCTCTGAAAGGATCACGTACTTGTGCCTGCGTCGCACCGACTGTGACGGGAATGATGCCAATAATGTCGAGGCCAAGCGGAGATGGTGGGATGAGTGATAGTCATGATGGATCATGTCCTGTGGGATGATCAGCTGGCACCACGGTGATAGCCTTCTACCGGGATGTAGCAAAGACGTAAAGTCAAACCTTGAATTCGCGTGCGATGAAGTTTAGTGAAAACCGTCCGATACTTTTCGTGAAGTTTCGAGAAGGTTCCGCTTGACCCCCAACGGAAAAGAGGAGATATATAACAACAGGAGACCACACATAACCTTGACACACATTCTTGCCCTTCTCATCTACTACCAGTACAGATCTACGCTCGTCAACGTTGGTAATACTACACACACATGGCCGATGTAAGTTCGCACCGCTTGACTGCTCCCGGATCATCTCGTCATGCTCGTCATAGGCAAACGCCCTCAAGGATCAAGGCAACAAAGCATTCGCAGCCAAAGACTATGACAAGGCTATCGGGCACTTCACAGCTGCTATAGCCCTCGACCCATCCAATCACGTTCTATTCTCCAATCGGAGTGCCGCAAACGCTGGAAAGAAGCTGTGGGCCGCAGCCCTCGAAGACGCTGAAAAGGTCCTCCCGGTCGTTTCCGTTCCATCGGTGCTATCTACTAAACGGTATTCTATCCGCCTCTCAGTGCGTCACTCTCAATCCAACTTGGGGAAAGGGCTATGCGAGGAAGGGCGCGGCTTTGCACGGAGCTCGCCGATTTAGCGAGGCTATTGCTGCCTACGAGCAGGGTATTCAGTACGAAGACAGTCCTGCTCTTCGCAAGGGACTTCAGGAAGTAAAGGATGCACAAGGTCTGCTTAGAGCATCCCCCTTGGTCATGCCCCAGCACTAATAACCCCAAAGCCAAGGATGCCGGTGCAGGCCCGGCACAGGGATCCGGACTTGCAAAGATGTTCCAAGATCCCACTCTCCTCGGGAAGCTTGCAACGAACCCCCGCACACAAAAGCATCTCGCGGATCCTGCATTCGTTCAGAAGGTATGTGGCCAAAGCTGAAATGACCGTGAACCAATCTGATCGAGTTCCGGCAGCTTCAACTGATGCAGCAAAACCCCCAGTTCGCAGAATCGTAAGTCCGTACTGATGCTGATCTCCCTCGGTGACCCTGATTGGTCTCCAGTGCTCTGGGTTCGGATCCAAGAATGATCGACGTCCTTGGTGTTGCACTCAACATGGACTTGCAAGGCTTCTCCCGTGAAGAGGGGTCAGACGAGCTTCCACCTGGTCTTGCGAAGACTTCCCCTCCATCTACTGCCCAATATCCTCCTCGCCCTCAGTCGACTCCCTCTTCTTCCACCTCCAACAGTAAGCCCAATCCACCACCACCCGCACCCGAGCCAGAAAAAGAGGATGTCGAGATGTCGGAAGAGGACGCAGAAGAGGCAAAAGCAAAGGCGGAGGCGCTGGCTGAGAAAGAGAAAGGTTCCGAGCATTATAAGCAACGACGATTCGACGAAGCAGCCGCTGCATTCTCAAAGGCATGGGATCTCTGGCCAAAGGACATCACCTTCCTCACCAACCTTGGTGCTGTGTACTTTGAACAAGGAGAGTATGACAAGTGTATCGAAACCTGCGAAAAGGCAGTCGAGGAAGGACGAAGCGTACGTTGTCATTCCTTGGGGAACACAGAGTCGGTCGTGCTGATGCACGTTACAGTACCGTGCAGACTTCAAGCTTCTCGCAAAAGCTCTCGGACGTATTGGCTCAGCTTATTCGCAAAAGGGCGACTTTGCTTCTTCCAAAAAGTACTTCCAAAAGTCGCTTGCTGAGCACCGTGACGCTGCCATCCTTAGCAAGCTCCAGGCGACCGAAAAGGCGATTGCGGAGGCCGAACACCAGGCTTACGTCGACCCGGCCAAGTCTGCTGCTGCGCGTGAGGAGGGTAATGCGGCATTCAAGTCGGGTGACTTTGCAGGCGCTGTCAAGCTGTACACGGAAAGCATCAAGCGCGACCCCTCAGATGCTCGAGGTTACAACAACCGCGCTGCAGCATACATGAAGCTGCTGGCCCTCGCTGAGGCGCTCAAGGACGCCAATGAGGCTATCAAGGTCGATCCTTCCTTTGGTGCGCGAGCTTCTGTCAAACAGAGGACGCTGACTAACCCCAAACAATAGTCAAGGGCCATATTCGTAAAGCCTCAGTTCTGCATTCGATGCGCGAGTATAGCAAGGCGCTCGAGGCCCTACAGGTTGCATCCTCGGCCGATACTGCAAGCGCACACACGGCCGAGATTCAGGCGCAGGAGATGAAGACACAACAAGCACTCTTTACTCAGCGTGCAGGGGAAACCGAAGAGCAGACTCTCGAGCGAGCAATGAAAGACCCAGAAGTTGCCGTATGTGTTGTTGGCGGGTCGATGGTGACTACGAAACTCACCGAACTTGATTTTGCAGAGAATCATGAGTGACCCCGTGATGCAGCAAATCTTGCAACAAGCACAGTCCAACCCAGGCGCGCTGCAAGACCACATGAAGAATCCCCTCATTCGTGACAAGATCATCAAACTCGTCAATGCTGGAGTCATCAAGACCCGGTGAAATGTGCAGTAAAATTTCAAAGATGGTCGATTTCTTGCCGTACATATAATGGTACTATGGTGGTTGTAAAGATATTACTGTAATACAGAACCCATTTCTTCGCACTCGTTTGCCTGGCCGTTCATTCACTGAACCTAGGGTTCCCCCAAGACTGATCTAACAATCCCCCTTCTTCAAACACGGATATCACGTCCTGCACGCGCCGCTTCCATTCTTCGTTCCCTCCGAGGTCCTGCTTATTCACATCGTACCATATCCGCGCGTTTTCGTGCACGTCCCCGAGCGAGCCGAGCCCCACCACGGTCGGTATGCCCACCTCCCTCGCCTTTTGGAAAGCATATTCCAGAGCGAGCTCGGGCAGACCATTTCCACCGTCCGGTCGCTCGCACACGCGAACGGCGCCTTTGACGGCCTCCTTGATCTCCTCCGACACCGGATGCCAAACGGGTGGGTCGGGCGTGAGCAGCCCCATACTGAGCGGGGACGCCGTCAGGACATGCCTAACCCCCGCACGCTGCTCAAACGCCACCTTGAACTCCATCAAGGTGCGATTCTGAAGGTTGAGATGGCAATACGACATGACGACGTCGAGCGGTCTGTACGGCGATGTGTGCTGGACCAAGATCGCCAGCCGCAGTAGGGTAGGCAGCGGGTACGCTGTGTCGCACCCGTGAGCGTCGGAGTCGGGACGCGTTGGACGAGCACGCACCACTGATCCCCACCCGTCGGACGACCCCCTCGTCTTGCAGCCGCCTCAGCTCCCCGACCGCCGCGAGCACCTTCCGATCACCCTCCCCAAACACGACCGCCTCCTGCCCCTCGGCCAGGCCATACGCCTCTGCCTCGGCACCGAGCGCAGCGCGATGGTCGCCCGACGTCCTCGGCGCCTTGCACGCGGCGATAAACTCGACGTCGTGCACGTAGACGGTATCGAGGTACGAGGTATGCAACCGTGCAAGGCTCCGCGCGACGCTCGCGCGGACGCCCTCCGGGGTATAGTCGAACGCGTCCCTCGTGTTCCCAAACCGACCGCATTTCGTGAACTGCGTGTGACATGGTGGAGACGCGTCAGTCTCGAGCGCGCCTTCGGGACAGCGAGACGCACGATTTGATAGGACGAGCGCGGGAACGCGTGCGCGAGCGCTTGGAGGGCGTTCCCCAGGATGATCTCGGATGGTCCATAAAACGGCGCTGTATCAAACGCTCGGATGCCATACCTGTCCGTCAGGCCCATCAGAAAGAAAGAAAAAACATCCGATATGATCTGATCTGCACGACACGTCCACGTACCTCAGCGCGAGCCTTGTCGTCCTGAGTGGCGTGACGCCCCGAATGTGATCGTCGTCGTTGTAAAAGGCCGAGAACGAGGCGGCGCCAAACACGATCGCGGGGACGGCCTCATCGGTCGGCCCGAAGGAGGTCGTCTAGAGCGAGAAGGCGTCAGCGCATGTACGATACCAAGACATCAGGAGTGCGCATTCACGATACGCTTTGCGTCGTCCGCCTTGTCGGCGTCCTCGTCGGGAACATCTGCGAGCGGTGGAAGCGGGAACGTCGGCTGGGGCGCATCCAATCGTTCAACCATGATGTAGGTCTCACACGCAATGACGACGAGAGAAAAAAGGACAACGGATGGACCGATTCTTATAGCCTTCAGTGGGTGGCGGGGATCACATGGGACCAAAGGAGTGATGGGATTCACACCGTACAAATGGCAACAACTTGCGCATCGAAAAAGAATGTCATTGCCACGTCTATCGCACACACATCGGATGTGGCCAAAATAAAAAAGAGTTGTGCAAACGATTATAGCTTGTCCCGCGCCCAGCTATGGCATCGAGACATCAGCACCGGACGGGTCAAGACGAGGTAATACGACGAACCTCTTGGAGAATTGGCCAGAGGGATCCAACATCTTGATATTCTCGTCGGGCTTGACAGAGTTCCAGGGGGTAGGGTTGCTTCTCGTCCAAACCACTTTTATGTACGCAGATGGTGAGGTCTTGAACTGAGCAACAAGGTAGGAGCTTACCCGAAGGTCCTCGGGCGAGACGTGTTAGGTACCAGCCAGCACCGCCGACGGCCACACCGATGACCGCATAACTATGTTGAAATCAGTGAACTGAATGTGGTCAAAAATCGAGACGGGCATACAGTGGTATGGCCTGTTGCGACGAAGAATTTAAAGTTAGAAGATTCCGAGGTGAACAGGAAACTGAAACTATACCTCGACGGCGTACCAGTTTCGCATGAATTGCCTTGCAGCTTTGCTAGCCATGTTGGATGAACTCGGAATGGAATGGTTGGGTTGGGTTTCAGTCAAGCTGGGGGAGCACTCCCACGGATAGTCACACCCCGGAACCCTCCGATCCGACAAGTCCTAAGAACAACTTCAACAACTTCTGAACAAGCATAGACATGGATTTGTAATTGGTATCGGCATAAACAAAGTGTCCTAGAAGCTTTTTTTTCTTTTCGGAACGTGGATGGTATATAATACAGCGACAACAATGTTGACACATCATAATATGACTGTCCAGACAACGGATAGTTTAGAAAGACAAGAAATATGTGACAGGCACCCAAGGAGGCCAACAAGGAAAGGGGAGGCATAGAAGCATAGTTTGTGAAGAGAAAAAAGGGCGTGCTCTGAATGGACAGCAAGATACCATCATCGCACGTGGAAATGACAAGGGTACACTCACGTCACAAGTAAACGTTGCCCGCGCTGCAACCCTTGCAAGCGCCAACCATGGAACAGGGTGACATCCCGTTTTTCTTTTCCAAACTGAATCTGCTCCTCAGCTTCTCCAACTGCCTAGCCTTCGAAACGAAGTTCCGCTGGGCTGGATGAGTTGTTCCATTGTTTGACAGTGAAGCAACAGTAACCGCTGCTTCCGTACTGGGACTGCTCGAGCTACTGGGGGTAATATACGACGCAACCGTAGTCGCACCTGGCGTCCACGAGAATGAGATGAAATTGGATAGTTTCTGGAAGGGTGATCGTGCCGCAAGCGGATAAGACATAATAGAAGATAATGATGAAGTGCCGCGAGCATGAGAATATTCACAATCGCTTGAAGTTGATGGGTCGGGATGGGTTGCAGAGTTCACCTCCGACGTGGCGCCGCCGCTTTGCACGGAGCTTGGGCATCTGAGATCGAACATGGGATCGTTGGCTGTGAAGCGCGAAAGAAAAATGAGTCGAGCGTACTCATATATAATTTGGAATGGGGCTTAGTGGTCGAACCATTTAGGGTGCTTGCCTGACCTTGCTTGGACGACATCCCCGACGGCTGCGCTTTCATGGGCGTGGAGTAGATCCTGGGAGAAGCCACCGGTTGAGGGATCGACGTAGCTGTCTTCTTCGAGGGAGGGGCAGTGTAAGCCAGTGGTGCCGTGAAGCGGCCAGACACATTCCTGGGGGGTGTGAACGTGATTGACGGAGTCTTGGGAGACATGGTCCGCAGCGAAATTGCTCGAGGAATCGAAGACGGCGGACTGCTACTGCTTTGGCGAACACTGCTGATAGATGTAGGTGGCGACGAATGCAAGGGTGAGACTACATGTTCGGTGCGCTTCGGCTGGACTTTGGGAGGAAACACAAAAGTCAAGAAGCTCTCGTCTTCATCATCGTCGGATTCGGGGATGGATACGGAATCTTCCACACGAGGACGTACAGCGGGTGTCGTCATCAAAGTTTCCACAGGAGGTGTGATGCGGATCTCGGGGGGTGGTGTTACGCAGACGTCTGGGGGAGGGGTCACACGGATGATAGGTGGAGCGTTGAAGGCAAATCGTATTCCACCCTCAACTTTCTCACCCACCAATTCATCGTCTTCGGGTACAGCGTTAAGACTCTTGAATGAGGTAGACTCCACCACTACGCCAACATCAGAGGGAATGACAAAAGGTGGCAACTCGTCGTCATCAGGAATGGATCGAAACGTGGATGAGAAGGCGCCTCGGCTCATTTCCTCGGAGAGAGGTGGGCTCTTGTCAACATCATCCAAACATCCGAAAAAGCGGTCAACCTCATCATCTTGCTTGACGAGAGTGGCGGTCTTTCCTCTGGGGAAGGTCCAAGTTTTCGAGAGGGACGCACGGGATTGATGAGTCAACTGGGGTACAGAGTGGTTGTCGATCTCCGGTACAGGAGCTTCGGGTTTGGTATCAAGC
Source organism: Tylopilus felleus (assembly GCA_038091295.1). Taxonomy (NCBI): domain Eukaryota; kingdom Fungi; phylum Basidiomycota; class Agaricomycetes; order Boletales; family Boletaceae; genus Tylopilus; species Tylopilus felleus. The sequence continues at coordinate 37,555 of JBBPOE010000115.1, read as the reverse complement.
TCATCTGCCGAACCAATGGACGAACCACCTGGACTGGAGAAACTGAGATCAGAATCTTCCTCGTCTTCGTATCCAACCAGGCCATTTTCATCGTCGGAATATTCGAACTCCTCTTCCGCCACTGCATCCAAAGGGAACTCGGCCTTCGTTAAGCTGTCATCCACTGACTCGACATCGGTGGTGGAGCTTTCAGAGTCGATGGATTGGAACCCAAGTCCACGAGGGCGTGTGCCAACTGGTTTTGCAGAAAAAGGTGGCCGCCTCCAAGACCCGTTGACAGCATGAGCAAGTTTTGGTGTGTTCAGGAGGCCAGCATCGTCCAAGAGTTTCTCGAGTTCTTTGCGACGCGTACGCTCCTGCTCGAGGGCAGCACGGAGACGTGCACATTCATCGACAGCTGCGTCGGCATCCTTGAGACGAGCATTGAGCTTCATGATTTCGTCCTTCATTCCATCACGCTCACGCATGAGCACTTCCTTTTCAGCGATGGATTGGGAGAGTGCAGCAGCCTTGGCCTCGACCGACTTTTCCAAACCAGACTTTTCCACTTCCAACAAGCCGAGGCGACTGCGAGCAACCCAAGCCTCTCTCCTCTCTGACTCGATCCTTTTGGCAAGCATACCGGCCTGCTTATCTGCATCTGCCACGCGCTGCCTCCATCCATCAACGTCGCGCTTTAGTTCATCGCGCTCGGCTTTGAGATCTGAAATGAGCCGTAACATCTCGTCACTAGGTTCGAAAGCCGTGGAGGCGTCCGAAGCGTACGAAGGATGACGTGAACGAGACGCCCGGTTTTTGAGGGTGCGCTCTAATTCAGTGATACGAGAGAGGAGCAAGTGGTGGGATCGAAATAAAAAATGCTGGTCTGCGAAGGAGAGGGGTTGCTCGACAAGGCTTTCTTGATCACTTGCAAACGAAAACCTGCGATCGGTTGGGGTCATCTCAGGAGTCGGTAGAGGGAACATGTCTCGAGGGATTGTATCCGTGGAACGCTTGTACGAAATGCTGCTATGCCTCTTTTTATCAAAGTCGCAGGAAGCGGACGTCCTATCGCTGCAAGCGTACGAGAAGCGCCTCGAGGAAGGTGACTGGGAGACAAAAGTACTCTCGTTGCCAGGTGCATTATCTAAGGTGGCTTCGACGACAGGCTTGCGGGTATGCGGACGGTTTCCTGGAGTGTGAGTAGGCGTGGGAAGGATGCTTGCAGAGCTCACGACACTGCCCTGAACGAGTGACAAGGGACGGAGATTGAGGCTGGCGGGACGATGCCGAATGGGTTTTGTGTTCATGACTACCTGGGGAGCGTCTTTGGATTTCTCGCGATCGGAGGGGGATTGACTGCCCTCCTTTTCCTTTTCTTCCTCCTCCTCTTCCTCCTCGACAAGAGTGCCCAGCTGGTCCTTGGAAGTAGAAGTGGACCCAAACATCTTTCCAAAGGAGTCACGCTTTCCGTTGATACCGTTCAAGCCAGAGCTGTGTGGGAATGAAGGTTTGGTGGCTGGAAAGTGCTGTCAAGCTGTGATAGGAGAGAGAGGAAGGAAACGGTACGCACGAAGCTCGAAAGGCTTTGTGGTATCGGGAGAATGGAAATCAGGGATCTCGACCTTGGAGAAGGCAATGTCTGGCCTTCCTTCGAGTGCCCATAGGGCTCTGCGGCGGATGGAATCCCTGTCGCCCAAGTTGACGTTGTCGTCTGAGTGGGCAGGGGGGAGGTCAGGGAGGGACACGCCCATGAGTTCTGCGGACTCATGGCGAGTTGATACGGACGACCGCCGGCGGTGGTGGGAAGTAGGACGCTTGGGGAGAGATGCATTAGCGATCAAGGGAGGAGACTCGGGTGCCGAAGAGGAGAGAGAAGGGGACGAAGAAGATAGGGGGAAAGAGGAGATAGACTTGTTTCGAGAGCGAGATCGACCATGAGAATGCCTGGCAAAGGTTTGAAGGTTCTGCTGTGGAGCACCACCGCCCATCTGGAAGGAGTGGAACTGTGGGGAAGATGAGAATGCGGTGCCAAGACGAAGAAGGAAGGACACTACTCTTTGTCTGGCAGCCGTTTCCGAGTCCATGATTATGATAGATAAAAGAGCGTGGATGTGCAAGAGAAAGTGGTTGGACTGGAAGGAAGGCAACGGACGACGAGACGTGGTCGAGAGAGAGACTCAACTTCGAGCTGGGGGAATATTCATCTCTTCGCTTCAAACTCCGACTTGACAATGTACCTCGACCCACTCAAGACCATCTTCTTCATCTGCGACGTACAGACCAAATTCAGTGAGCATACCCACTGACTCTCTCTCTGACCAGCACTGACGCTCTCAAAGAAACAGCCATCTATGGCTTCGACGAGCTCGTCTTGACATGCAACAAGATGCTCAAGCTGGCCAAGGTACGCACATACACATCGCATATAGTCTGGTCCTCATCGCCACCAGGTCCTCGGCATACCCGTCGTCGCGACAGAGCAGAACCCAAGAGGTAATGACTCCCACCACGCGCCGATGCATGCGCCTCATCTCGCTTCCAGTCCTCGGATCCACGGTGCCCGAAATCGATTTGGCGGCGCTTGCTGACTTGCACGTTGCGACCATCGGAAAGAACCTCTTCTCGATGATGGTCCCCGAGGTCAAGACCCTCTTGCAAGAACGTCCACACGTCAAATCCGTCGTCCTGTTTGGCATCGAGGTCAGTTCACCCGAGCATGCCCATCTCTCCCCTCACGTCAGTCCAGTCACACATCTGCGTTCTCCAAACCGCGCTTGATCTCATCCAAAGCGGATATGACGTACATGTCCTCGCGGACGGTGTGTCCAGTTCAAACAAGGAAGAGGTCCCCATCGCGCTCGCATACATTCGCCAAGCCGGAGGACGTATCACCACGAGCGAGAGCACCGCCTTTTTACTTCAACGTCAGACACGTCTCGTAAAGTCTGGAGCACCTTGCTAATGTCGCTTGTAGGAGCGGCTGGGACGCCTCAATTCAAGGCATTCTCCGCTGTGATTAAGGAGGAAAAGGATAACACGACAAAGACGTCACAAAAGTTGTTACAGTATCGCATGTAGTCATAGTCTGTAATCCATCGTGGGAAACTATACTTGGACCTCGCTGATGGAGACGCATCTTGACCATCCACCACATCATGTTCGGCAGTCTATTCCATCTCGCCATCGACGCTCTCCTCTTCAGTGCTCTGCTCGCTGGCATCAAGCGCGCTACCGGTCTCACGTACGTTCCTCGTTGCCAACCTTGCATCTCACTCACGGCGTCTCAGACCCGCGCTATCTCAAGTACCCAACAAGGACGTCCGCCGTGAGTGCCATCCTCGCTTCAGCAACATGGTCTGATCGAGCCATAGAACTACTACGGACATATCTCGAGTTCGGTGCGTCTCCCGTTCTGCACCCTTGCCCTGGTCGGCTAACCGAGGAACAGGAGAATATGCTTTCGACTTTGCCGTAGTCGTATTTGGGGTGATCCCGCTTGTCGTGCGTCCATGTGCCGTGCTAATCCTCTCCGCAGCGTTCCAGCTCCTTCGAACGCAAGTAGTACACTTGCAGGCTGGTTCTCCCAATATCATACTCTCACCCACTCGTTTCGGACCACATCATAGGAACACGATCATCGTATTCATGCCTTGTAGTATATTTCATTCTCGTGACCCAAGTGATTCATGGTATACACCGAGTGGTTCATCCCAGAAAGTTGAACACGAAAAAGTGGAGCACGATGGAACCCAGTGCGAAATCGGCAAATGCTCTGTGTGCGTGTTGGGCATGCATGATGGGATGAACAGGGGGGAAAACAGACCTCTCGGGTGACACGTCTTTGAACTCTGAGCGGTTTTCGGGGTTGACCTGTACCCGGAGCGATGCAGTGAGAACAAACTGTCCGACTGCGCTCGCGAATCTACATTCATGGTCAGTTAGGGAACACGACTAACGGGGACGATAGCGTACCCGGCCAAAAAGGCGTTGAAAGGAAAGTTGGTGACGAGGACGCAGTATATGAATTGGAACACGCCAGAGAGCACGAGGAACGTCAAGAATGCGTCAATGAACTTGAGCCGGTCTGGTGTCTTGTTCAAGTACGACTTCCAGAGCACAGAGACAGGGTTGGATACGCTAGCGGTAGTGGTCTGCGAGGCTTGTTTTGGGCCAGCCATGGTTGTTGCGACGTGGAACTGGCCAGACGAGTTTGGCCCAAAACGGAAGTCGGTGTGTGTAGAAAAATTCAGTCCAGCTTCCACTCCCTCGTCGGTCATGCACACCCCTGGTCTCCGTCTCGCCTCCTCGTCGCTGCTCGCAGCCTCAAAAAAACCCTGTCGGACGCCCTGGACACCTCGACGGCATGTCCACATGCGCAAACATCTCCCATACAACATCGAGGACGGTCTCGGAAACTTCATGTCGTCCCGAACCCTCCAGATGGTCGCGGTCGAGTACCAACAAGGCCTACTCGACCGTCTCAGCCAAGAATGTCGCGGTAAGTACCCTTCTCGCACCGTTTCGCCCCGCCCTTTGACTTGAGAACGCGCCAACAACAGACGTCGAGGACAAACGCAAGACCGTTGCACAGCTCGTCCTCGACACGGCACGGTCACAAGACAGGTCCATCACGTTCAGATATGCCAGTCACGCCCTCAACAACAGCTTCTTCCTCCACTGCTTGGTACGCCGCACGTTCTCTCTCTCGCCTGTCTCCCGTTCACCCCCTGTCATGATTCCACAGCGACCCCCGTCAGAGGACACGGGCGAAAAGCGCATCGACGCGAGCTTCTTTGGCACCGCAGTGCAGAAGCAGTTTGGAGGCTTCGACGCGTTGCGCTCGCTGTTCTCGGCCGCTGCCAACGGCATAGCAGGCTCGGGGTATGTCTGGTTCGTCACCGACGCGAAGCGCAACCTCGCGTTCGTGCCCACGTTTGCGTCGGGCACCCTTCTCATACGCTCAGGCGCGGGTATGGTTGAGCCCGTTACTACACCCGTGCTCGGAGAGCTCCCCCCGTCGACCGATCACGCGGGTGCGTCGACGCGAACGCCGCCGTCCGAGAGGAGCGGCGCATCTACTACGTCGTCGCCGCTCCCGGGAACCCCGCACGCTTTATCACAGCGGGATCCCTCATCTTGGGCGCGGACGTTCCATACCTCTGTGCTGTCCCACGCCAACTACAGAACGCGCGCAAGCTCCGTGTACGACCCCACCGTGCCATCACACGCGCCTCTCGGCCCGCAGGATCAGCGCGACCTCACCACGCTCGGCGAGTACATCTACCCTCTGTTTTGCATCAGCGTACATGAGCACTGTTGGCTTCTCGACCATGGTATTTGGGGCAAGGAAAGGTACCTCAAGGAGTTTTGGGCGGTCGTCAACTGGGACCAGGTCGTCCAGAGATTCGAGGCATTTACCTCGACGACGATTTGAGGTGGTGTGACGGAAGGGTGGACTATCTACGACTGGCATCATAATTCACTGCTTACCTGAAATTCGGTTTAGATTACATATACCGTCTTTAAAACGCGTTTTCCCTGTCATTGTCAATGCTATGGACAGACTTGGGGAACCTGCCATCTACGACGAACGAAAACCAGGCTCATACATCCAGTATCCTGTAAATAGGATGACCACCACGTGCTACCACCTCCACTCGATAGAACCACAACTCATCATCCGCACGCCCTTGTACATCTTGTACGTCTCGCCCGAAAGTCGAACCTGGTCGACCTTGAGAGACGAGAAACTGTACGAAGGGACCTCAAAGTGTATCTGAAACGCACGCGCCGGTCGCGGCACTTTTGCCCTGACGAAAGAAACAGAGATGGTCAACATACGCGTCGAGCGCGGAGGAACAGCACACACTTGGAGGTCCAAGAACCACGAAGCACCCAACTACCCGACGAGTGCATGTTTGGAATGTCCCAGCGGAGTATCTCGACGCCAAACGTCAGGACGTGCGCCCAGATCGCGACACAACACCACAGCGCACCTGTTTTGAGGGTTCGAACATCCACGAGCCTTCGATGCTCCCGACGGAGCCGACGCCAGATCCCGCACTCGAGATAGTGCACTGGGCCCCGGTGGCGCCTTCGCCGAGGTAAAGTTCTATGCGCACGTTTTCCATAATCTTCATGGTCCTCGAGCTAAAGGTGACCGTGAAATTGCCTAGAAGCGGGCTCGATCACGATGCTCTGCAACATGACGACAGAAAGATGGAAAACGCACCCCCAAAGTCCCCCACGGTAATGTTGGGTTTCAGAGCGAGCGGTACGGGCACGTTTCCAGCCAGTGCACCGTGTGGCATTGCATATTGATATTCCGCGAGCACGAATTTGCCATCGGGTGGGACAAACGACAGCATTTTTTCGCGCATCCATCGTTGGAGCCTTGGGTTGTCTGGTCAAGACATCACACGGGAACGCAGAACTGACGACACTTGCCGTACGCAGGGATGAAACGAGCACTCGGTTATGACGTTTGGATTCGAAAAGCTCAGAAGCAAGTCCGGCATGCCTGTCATCATCGTCCTGGTCGATAGTGCTACTAGCGGAGAAATCGGGGTACCTACCGGTCAGCCTGGCATTGGCCTCGATCTTGCCATATACGTGGCTCGTGAGCGTAGCTCCGTTACTGACGAATATGGGATGATTCTCCTTGACCGACTATCGTGACAGTTGACTTACCGTCCAACGATGGCTCGTATTTCTTCCGTGACGTCGAATAGTATTTCATTATGGTTGTGTCGAACGCCGAGTTTTCGCCATGGTATGGGAGATGCAAAAGCACCAGATGGGGCATTGGACGTAACGGAACCTGAGAGGCAAAGGACGAGTAAATGAGTAGGAGTTGAAGTTTCAGAGACCTTTCCGCACACCTCCAGGACGATTTGGGCCAGACGACGCGGCTGTTGGGAGCGAGGCTAAAAGTTTCGAGAGGAGGGAAGGAGGAAGAACGATATCACGTAGCGCATTGGGAGAGGTCGTGAGAGGATAGCCAGAGGAGTCCAACGTTTCTTCGAGGAGCTGTTCGAGTTAGACCGGAAACAATGACAGTGAATGGAAGGAAACCATACCTGGTATACGACATCAAAGTTGTCTTTGAGGGTCGCCGTGCTTACTGTACCGAAGTAATCGTGCAGGACATCGCTGAATGCTTGCAGGAATGCGAATGCAATCAGAGGATCAGCTAGTACAATGCAATGAGTTTGAGGTTGGAATCGCTAAAATGTAGGGTCCTCACCATCGCCGGACACGCTCGCGATTAAGCGCAGCTCTCCCATTTCGACATGGCAGCATGCACTTCCACCTGAGAACTCTCCAATACCTGGGGGCACGTAAATAACAGGATCCACACTGTCAGTGCGAGAAGCCTTGGACAGTTGGTTGTTCAACGTGTCGATGTGAAGCAATGGGTACGCTGGGGGGAAGGAGGTGTACCCAGACTGGATGAGGGGTAGTCTGCATTGCGCTGAGTGATCTGTAGAGTTGGACCATCTCAACACGCACCCTGACGCGTCGAGAATGATCAAGCCGTCGATTGCCATGTCACATCCGAAAGTGAGTACTAATGAGTGATGGACTTTGTCAAGAGTGGTGCATTAACTTGAGTATAAATATCCTAGATCTATGTAAAACTCTAACGGATATTCTCGGCAATCATTCGTCATCAAACAAGCATCCCGACTGGTAGCAACTTGGACTTCCTGCACACCACTCTAGACGTACTTGCCAAAGAAAGGTATCAACGACTGCGCGAGGGTATAGCTGAAGACCAGCTTCGGACCAACGACAAGAATCTGTTACACGGAGCGAGTGAAAACGTAGCAAGTCAGCCAAATACCACCGCACACGACCTAACGTACCTTTGGTGTCAAACCCTTGAAGAACGCCCAGGGGCCCTCGTTGCGAACCAGATCCTTTACGACCGTCCACCCGGGCACCTTTTGCTCAAAGTTGGCGTTTTGAATGCGCGTCTTGACAGTATCAAGCGGCGCAGCGACCGTGATGGAAGCGACCGCACCCGCGATGGAGGCAATGAAATTTTGGGTCCAGGTAGCCTTTGAATAATCCGAAACGCCAAGCACGTACTCCTTCGTGACAGCCGAACCGCCGAAGAGCTAGAGAGCAAACAGTGAGTGGTGAGTCAGTGAAGCAAAAGCGATAAGGGACGTACTGCGAACGAGCCGGGGGCGTTGCGGGCCATCGTCCAGCCCCAACCACGGTAGAGCGTGGTACCCTCCTCCAAGAATATCCGGAGGACACCACGTCCGCGGAATGCTTCGGGATTTACTTGGCGTTTGATTTTGAGCACGTCAAGAGGGAGGAGAACCTGAGTGTGGAAAGGGATTACAGGGTAAGAAGGTATACAGCTTCCCCAAGTCCTACCAACATACCACTTCGCCTATTCCAGTCAAACTGTATCACAGGATGTCATGCTCTTGGCCAAGAATAGCGCGAACTGATGTAACCAACGTACCTTCCAGCAGCAGCTTGCATCACTAACTTTCCATTCCGCTCGCCAAACATACTCGTGAATAGGTCCTTGTGATTACGCGAGATGATGTCGTTAAACCATGGTTGGCCACCGAACTTGTATATTCGTTGCGAGATCTTGTATCCTGCTGCATACCCGAGACCAGGGAAGAGAGAGAAGAATTTACGACCGACGGAGGCAGTGGCGTAGTCACGGAAGAGGATGCTGTTAACTGTTGAGAGCGAGACCTGAGCGAGGATGGTACGAGGATCAACTGAGGGATGGAGGATATGGAGGACTGCGGCATCACCTTTGCCTTGTTGCTCATGAGCCGCTTCGCGACGGTGTCCACGGGGTGAAATACCAAAAGCTCTGCGACACCTGCAGTACGTGTTCCTCTGTCAATCGCTGCACGGTGCTCGGTCGTGCAGGTGCCTCACCAGATGCACCTGAGCCAAGGACACGCGCCGTGCCCGACTCTTTTCCCTTTCCAGAATGCGAAGGAGACATTGTCCACTCGGACGAGAGCAACGGAGGTGGAGGACGAAGGGAAAGGATAAAGAAACTGGAAGCTTGAAGGTCAAAATTTCTGCAGGAGCGCTACAGGAGTTATGTAACTTTGCTAGACCCATTTATGGAAGGTGCACGCGATCCACCTTCTCTTTGATTCTATGTTACACGGCAGTCTAAAGCCCAGTCAAGGGCTCGATGCGGCGTGCACCAATGGAAGAATGGTGTTGTGGACACGCTGTTTACACTGATCCTTACAGATCCTACAAAAATCGGTAGACCGGGTCCGAATCAATCTAATCCGTGATAAAACTGACAGATGCGTGATTTCCTGAACCAGAACCTGATAACAAAAACCTAGGTGGGTCGGTTACCCCGCATCGGTGATCGATCCCAGTGAATACTGGATATCGTCTGGTAGTACCAAATCTAATATGATTCCGGTCACCCCGCATCAGTGATCCTTGGACTGAATGGATCAAGGCAATAAACAGTAAGCTGCTGGAGGACCTGCACCGGACGAGGAGGGCGTGAACGACGCGTACGGCTCCGGATGGAGTCGGGGAGAAGAGTAGATATCACTGTGGCATGACGTCGATTACCTAAAACAGCATTCCCCACAGCTATAAACTGCTCCGCGAGTGAAAGCGACTCTCCACTTCCTCTCTCTCCACGCTATGGTGTACACATCCGCACTGTACTCACAATCTCAGCAGGACGTGCTAGACACCATCCGCACACAATTCTCTCTGTCGGACAAGACCGTCCTAGACATCACAAAGACCTTCCTACGCGAGGCCGCAGAGGGTCTCGCCGGCTATGGTCAAGCGATGGCGATGATGTATGCATTCTTCATTCCTGCAGGTCAAACTCGCACTAACAGTTCTCAGTCCGACGTTCGTCAAGTCGGTCCCAGACGGTTCCGAGACAGGGTATGCTCGCTTATCGGATCCGTACCACTCCGATCCTCATATATTTCATCAGCACTTTTCTGGCCCTTGATCTGGGTGGTACTAATCTGTATGTCACTCCTTGCACTTTCTATTAACTCTGCTGCATGAAATACGCAGTCGCGTGTGCGAGGTAACTTTGCATGGTGATAAAACCTTCTCGCTTCGCCAGCAAAAGTACAAGGTCTCAGAGTCGTTAAAGACGGGAGAGGTCACTACACTCTTTGGTGAGCACATCCCCCATACATATCCGTATGCTGTGTCGAGTCCCTCCAAGATTATCTCGCCGACTCCGTCGATACCTTCCTTACCGACTCTGGCTCACCCTCTAGTGCCATCCCACCGTCACTTGCTCACATGGGATCCCACGACGCCATCCTCAAAGACAATACCGATTCGGCATACATTCCCCTCGCCCTCACATTCTCCTTCCCCGTAGAACAAACCGCTCTCGATTCTGGCACGCTCCTCACTTGGACGAAAGGATTCGCAGCCAAAAATGCCATCGGAAAGGACGTCGTCAAGCTCCTTCAGGATGCATTCGACAGGAAGCATATCCATGTCAGATGTGTTGCGCTCGTAAACGACGTCAGTATCCCCATAATCAGCATTCTCCCTCTCGCACGCGATCGCTCTGACCCAGAGATAACGATGTTTGCAGACTGTTGGCGCTCTCCTATCACGAGCGTACACGTCAGGAGGCTGTGTCCTTGGCGCTATTTTTGGTACCGGGACCAACGGCGCGTACGTAGAGGAGATTGCCAAAGTCACAAAGCTTGGAAATGCGCAAGTGGCCACAGAAGGTGGTTATATGATCGTCAACACCGAATGGGGAGCTTTCAATAACACGGTATGGTCATTTCGTCTGTTATATGGGATTGTGCACGTCATGATCTATTCGATTCATTAGCGGTCCGCCCTCCCGACCACGCCCTATGACAACAAGCTTGATCGTGAATCTATCAATCCTCGCTTCCAAGCCTTCGAGAAATTCATTTCGGGGATGTATCTTGGAGAAATTGCACGAAACATCATTCTCAGCCTTATAGATGCTTCTCCAAAGTCGCTACTTTTCGGAGGACGTTGCACCCCTTTCCTGAATAAACAGTGGGGTCTTGACACCGCGATATTAAGTGAGATCGAAGAAGCATCGCAAGGAATTGGGAGATTTGCTATTGGTCAGGCTGACACCTCTTCCGACGAGGAGAAATTGAAGCACGTACGGGGTGTCATCGTGCAGCGTCTGGGATTCACCGATCCCTCCGAGGTCTCTCTGACGGATGCGGACGTCATCAGGCAAATCTGCAGCATTGTCGTGACACGCGCAGCGTGTCTGAGTGCTTGTGCTGTAGCTGCAATCTTGGTGCAGACCGGCCGTGCCCGGTGCGCCGGGAGCGATGCAGTGGCCACCTTCCCCTTGCGGGATGAGGGAAAGAGAATCGGTGTCGGCGTAGATGGAAGGTTGGTTCCCAATTGACTACGATCACAGTTGACTGATCGCTTCAACCCTGTACAACCTAGTTTGATCGAGTTCTATCCTCGCTTTGAGTTCATGATGCGAGAAACGCTGCGCACGCTGGTCGGTTCGGAGGTCGAGAGCCGTGTGGACATTGGTCTGGCCAAAGATGGTAGCGGTGCTGGAGGTAAGCCAGTCTAGGTCGCACGGCATGGCAACGTCTGATGATTCCGTAGCCGCCTTGTGTGCGCTGGTTGCGCACAAGCAGAACGTGTCCAAGCAGGCACACGGCGCGTACACTCACGCGATTTCCAGTGGGCTACCCCAGATCCATTCGGTAGACAGCTATGCGTACCTCTCCTCGTTGTCATGATGATGTCATGTGTGCAAATACAAGAAGGGTGTCGTATGTATGTACGTATTTAACGTTGCCCGTCCCACGGGCGTGTATATATTTCCTCGGATTGCGTGAGACACCGTGTGGCGTGCCCATAGAAATGCACTTGGCCGTTGGGGTCGCGGGACCCTCGGAATACGCCACTGCGTCGTGTGCACGCGTGCCATGCTGTTTCATCGTGGCACCCAAGTCATCGTCACCAGCATCATCGTTTACATCATTCCTTGACACAATCACGGAGGAAAAAAAAAAAAAGGTTATTCGGATGTATGGATATTATACTGCTCGTCGTATCGTACATAGTATACACGTCTTTGTTCATGTTCCAAACTTCGTGTAGAATCCAAAAGCTTGCAAACGCATAGCATGGCAGTGGAGAAAGCGAAAGATGAACATATGGTCTCACGCAAGCATCCTCCTCTGCATCATCTATATATGCGGGTGTGAGCGCAGGGAACGAGTGCGTGCTAGGCAGCGTCCGTGCGAAGCGTAAGTAACGATACAGTGGTATGTCAATGGCAGAGGCGATCGTGCGTGACGGCGACCAAGGACGAAATTACAGGCATGAGCAGAGCTAGCACGAAGACAGCATTTTTCGTGTATAGACATCTCAGCTCGTGAACCTAACATAGCATTCCTAGCTAGTTCAGTTAATTGGCACGTTATCGATGCTAGCGACTCACCGACAACATGCATGCGACAAGTAACAGGGCAACTCGACACCGAATTGCTGATACGACTCAGTACCCGTATGACGCTCGCGCGGTGTTCGCACCGCCAGCGCCTCCACCCTTGGATGCCATATTCATGCTCATGCTGACAGGCTGTCCATTTGATACGACACCGTTGGTAGGTACGACGCCAGGACCCACCGTTGGCCCTCCTGGTCCGATAACACTGTTGCCAACGAGCGCCGACAGTCGAGAGATTTCTTCTCGCGAGGACACAAGCGCAGACGTGAGCCGCTCGTTTTCTGTGGTCAGAAATTCGACTTTGGCCTGGAGGGAAGCTAGCCATGCTTTCTTCCGCTGGCGACATTTTAGTGCAGCTGGAGGGATATCAGAACACTACGCAGTGAGCAAGTTTCGAAATCCAAACCTTGTCTGTTGCGTTCCAAAAAGTTTCTGCGTTTCTCCTCCTCGGTCTCTGGCTTCTTATGATGTTTAGTCTTGCCACCGCCATTGGTAGTCTGGGAGTGATGTACATGTAGCATTGCATCGTCTTCGTCTTCCTCCTCCTCCTCCTCTTCTTCCTCTTCTTCTCCCGAGTCTCGGCCCATACCGGTGCTGGCGCTATTTACGGTGTTGGCCCGTGTGCGTTTCGTCTGAGCGGGGGGAGGTGCTGCGGCGCGCGCGGCGGGGGGAGGGCTGCCTGTGTCGTAAGACTTACGCTTGGTCCCTCTACGGCCATTCGCAGGCACGGCTGCGGCGCCGTTAGCACGTGCCTGTGCTTCCTCACGTTTGGTGAGTTCCTGGTGGGCTTGGGATAGCAAATACAAGCCATTTGCGGCAGAGCTTTGTGGGTTGTTGGTGCTGATGTAAGCAGCATCGTTGTCTTGATTCGCTGTGATGGAGGTGGAAAGATGAGAGCTCGTGGCAGGGGCATGTGTGGCAGCGGTGTACTGGCTTGAGGGGAGCACGCCGTGTATCGCCGAAAGCGTGTTTGGGGTGATGGTCGCATTTGATGATGCAGAACTGCCGTTGTTCATGAGGGCAAGGAACGCAGCGGTGTTGGGGGAGGGAGGGGGGAAAGAGACTGGACCGCCGACGAGGGGGGTTAAACCGGTGCCTGGGGTGAGACCTGTGCGGGGTGTGAGGCCGGTTCGGGGGGTTAGGCCGGTACGAAATGAGGCGGGATCAAAGGGCAGATGGGGGGCGGCGTCGGAGCCTTGCTGTGGACCGGGGAGCATGGCAGGGGAGAGCGGGCCGGCGCGGAGGGAGTTGGAGAATGAGGAGAATTGCCAGCTGTAGCTTTGATCGGAGGGGGAAGCAATTGCGGCGACCGGGGGGAGGACGGTGCGTGGGGAAGAACGACCGGCATCGTTCTTGGGGTGGGATATGGAAGATGCCGAGGGTGGTCTGTCTGGCTGGGAAGTGCGGGAAGAGTGGTTTGAGGCGGGGCTGGCCGAGTCACGGCGGGATGCAGAGGTGTGCCGGATGTGTGAGGGGCGGGAGAAAGACTGCTCGAACGGGTTGGGCTCTAAATCAAAGTCAGAGCGAGTTTGCCGAAGGGATTGCCGGTGTTGTTGTTGTTCGGCAGAGGGGGCGGCCGAGGGGGACTCGCCGTTCTTGGTCGGAGTGGAAGGCATGTCAAGTTGGAGGTTATGACGACAGTGACGCACACTGAGATTCAGTGACGACACAGCCTACTATCGGACACACATTCAGTGGAGCTCGGACTCGCTCGGGATCGCAGATACTTGCGTTTCAGTCAATACTAGGATGACTTTCGTGGGCACTCGGTCCTATCGTGCTCGTCGTTGCTGGTCTGTGCGCAATCGCTTGTTTTCGGAGTAGAGGGTTGCGAAGGGAATGACGACGTCTGACGTAGTCGTGTTATATTCGACTTCAAGCGGAGTTCAAACGGCCTCGAGTTCGCCTTCTTTTTCCTATCGCAGATCCGATATTGATCTGATGCACGTCATACCCTTCCACGCTCCTTAATCCCCCGCATCCCCCACTCGTCCTACGTTCTCATCCCATGTGTGATCCGCTACAGCAACCCTGCCTCGCGACCACCCCATGGTCATACGGACTGCGCTAACAACCCCATCCCTGAATCCCCGCACTCGTCCAGGTAGTTCACCACAACCTCCCGATACATCTTGCGCCCTTTGTAAATGGCAACGTCATCTGGCTCGCGCTTGCCAGTCGTCCTGCCACGCCTCGTTCCCGTCCAAGCTCCTCTACCTACGTATCCCGAAAATAATTGCCCCTGTCCGTGGGAGTCGCCGCAACGTCTGTCGCTCGCTGCGCACACGGAGCGTAACCGCTTCAAGGTACCCACTGCGCTGTGTCCATGTCCGTGAGCAAATTCGTCCTCGGGACCATTTGTCGACTGTGGTCAACTTCCGGATCAACTTCGGATGACGTCTCACCGGCACCTCCCATATCATCTCTCGCCTCCACGATGTCGCTGAGTTTGACCACTAATTGTTCCGCACCACCAGTCTATCTAAAGGCATGCGTATGAAGAACCCCTCCATGCTTCTCCCCGACTGAAATAACAATCAACCGAGTGAGCCGAACAGCTGTTTACATCATCACCAAAAACACTCACACTGGGGCACATTTCCAGATATATGGACCTCATCCAGCGACATGCCAGTTTTGTTGTCCATGCGCTAGAACCCTACATGACGTCGAAAGCACTCCGTCAGTCATGCCCATCCAAGCCGGTATTTTACCCGCTAACCTGGGGTGCATATCGATCCAACCTGGAAATAGTACTTCCCATCCAATCCTATGCCGTGCCAACGTCAGCAAGCACCGCGACCACGAGGACCACGTGGAGGGAGAGCGGCATATCACCTTCCATCATGATGGCCATGTCTTCTTGCACCCTGCGCCGACATCACCCACGTGCCATGCTTTATGCGGCAGATCAGACTCACAGCCTAGTGACGATGTTCCTTGTTATCCCATTTCAACACCTTGAAGAGCGTCTAAAACCCTCAGGTAAAACTTGGCGCCAGTTTCGTTGACCTCAATGGTGCAAATCGGCATGTTTCCGCCCCATGAAAGCGGGACTCCGTCGATGGAAGGAACAGAAGAAGAAGAAGGAGAGATTCGGGTGACGCGGAACGACGTCGGATACCGTCGAGAAAGATATTCTGCAAGTTCGTACACCAGTTCTTTTGCTATGCGGACGTTAGATGGAAGTCAACTGGTTGATCCAAATGGATACTTACCAGCCTCAGCCCCTCCTGACACATTGACGATACCGTCCACGCGTAACGGCAAAACTCGCACAGCGTTCCTCCCGCGGGTGAGAAGCCTGAAGTTGCGGATGCGCTGGTAGACCGGGTAGGTGGAGTCGAGCTCAATCCATTCACTCTAAGGCATGTTACGAATGGCCATCGTCACACTGCCGGGTCATGGTTAGACTTGAATACGAATGGCACGGGGAAGACAGGTCGCGAACAGCTCAGGCAACTCACTGATATTCACCCCATCGGAATGGATGATAGGAATAGGCTTCACATGCTTGAGCTCGAACGGACCGGGAGTGACCTCTGGATAGTCGAAACGTTGCGGAGTCCACCCTGTGTTGAAACATCCGGTGAGCATTCAGTTTAATACGACGATGACCAGTTTGACCTCCGTGCTCTCGATTCTTGTTCTCGACATCAGCTTTAGTGGCATCCGGTTTGAGGGGGGTGTTACTGGACTCAGGAGGTGCCTTGGACCACGTCCGCTTTAAAAGCTTGAGAGATACCAATAGGATGATGGCATGGAGTGCAGTGTGGAGCAATGTGCGAGATATGGGCACAGCTACGTCATTGGAGCTAGGGGGAGCAGCGTCTCGCCAGATGCTGTGTGGCCCAGACACGGATATTAACTTCCTGGACCAGCTTTCCAACGTCATTGATGAGAGTCCTGATGTATGGAAATCGGAGAAGCTTCAGGTGAGAACCGAGTTGCATTTCTATCTGTTGCTCACCGATAAGGCATGTTGCCTTGTGGTGCCATCTGATCCCCTCTGTACATAGATAAATACTTACTCTCGGCGTGGACACAGGATTTAGATCTGACTGCAATCATGATTTAGGTGGACGCTAGTTGTGATTCTTAGTAGAGTGTGAAGGACCAGAAGAGTAAGTGGGGTTAATTACTTAATGTCGTAGTTAGTTGTCGAGCAAAAATAATTGTAACAAAATATTGTCCTTGTCGGCAGTTTCCGGCATCACTTTCCTTCCCATTTCTCCAGGAGACTCACAATTCCGAGCCATCCGTACGAATCCATTGCTCTCTGCGACGCTCAACTCAATTTGTATTTCTCGTCAGGTCATGGCATCTAGAGCAGCCGTCGCCGCAGTTGTGAGTTTACAGCTACACTTTTCAGCAACTTGTCGAGTAAATATCCCGAACAGGACTTTACCCGACTGTATACAACACTAGGACTGGGGAAAGGTTAATACCATCATAGGAGATGCTCTACGGTCGCTCACTGTCATGGTCACAGAGACAATCGCTGCTCTCCAGGTATTCCGAAAGCGGCGCGGCGATGCTCAGCGTATCCACGCACAATACGCCTCTCAACCCACTACCGTCGACTTTGCTCACTATCGCTCTATCCTAAGAAACACAGAGGTCGTCGATTATGCTGAGAAGGTATTGAAGGACTTCAAGCCTGTTACGTACGACGTCAGTGCACACATCAAGGCCATTGAGACGTTTGAGGCGAAAGCGGTCAGTCGTCGCGCTTTCGCCAATTGTATGTCGCCTCACGCGTGACACTTTGTAGGTAGAGAAGGCCAAGGAGACCGCAAAAAAAATTGATGTCGAGTTGAAAGACCTTCAAGTCACTCTCGCCAACATCGAGGAAGCACGTCCCTTCGAAGATTTGACTGTAGGTTTCGTTTACTGTCAATGTACTCGTATTTAAATTCCATTTCGCAGGTGTCTGACTTCGAAGACTCTCACCCACGGTTGGCGGAGACTGTCGACACCATGGTGAAGAAAGGCAAATTCAGTGTGCCAGGTAAATACGCTTGGACACGTACGTTGAGCACGACTGACGTGTTTCTAGGCTACAAAGAG
Organism: Tylopilus felleus; assembly: GCA_038091295.1. Lineage (NCBI taxonomy): Eukaryota > Fungi > Basidiomycota > Agaricomycetes > Boletales > Boletaceae > Tylopilus > Tylopilus felleus. The sequence goes on along the minus strand of JBBPOE010000115.1, from coordinate 20,019 downwards.
AAGTTCGGCGACCTCTCCCTTGTGTAGACCTTATGTATATCCCTCCAATAGAACCCATTGTTTCCTTGAATTGGCTGTCTCTGGGAATTCTACTACGCATTGCCAGTTTAGAGTGCATCAGTCCATCTGCTGACTAAGCAAGAGTGTGGATGTCGTGGTGTCAAAGCGGCGTGGACACGCTTTTGCGTCTCTGGCTTTCACACCGACCACAACCCACCAAACCTTTCCATTGTCCTCTTCACGATATATACAATGGCTGAACGGCCCCCTTCGCCCACAAGAGTGGAGAACACCACGGGCATGGGCTTTTCTACATCGTTCGAACGATTTCGTCGCGACGATATCTCGGACTGGACTGGAGCGTTTACTTTGTTAGGTGCGTATCATGTGCTTCTTCAGTACAGTGTTCATGAACGCGCTTGCGCAGACACCATGGAGACATTTTTCGATTCCCGGTTGGATCTGCTTCAGAGGCAGATCCAGAAACACAGCGATAGACTCAAGATGAAGGCCGAGGAAGCGTTGAAGAAACGAGCACAGTCTGGAGATGTGTTGGCGGAGAACCTCGAGCGCGAAATCAAGAATTTCAAGCTAAAGGTGCTTTCCAAGTCGCTAGCTCATATGACCATTCTCACAGGCGTACGCAGGTCTCCGCGCGGATGCAATCCCTGGTGACATCATGGCATTCCACAAAAGTCGTCCGAACGCGTGAAAAGGTCTCGTTCTTCTTTGGTGTGATGTCACTATTGGTGTCGGCACTTTTGTTCGGGATGGCTCCAGAGTAAGGAACACTCCCCACAGTCACGATTAGAACTGCTGATAACACGCGTTTTAGGTGGGTGCACGTGGCATACACCGCCCAAGGGTTGTATCTCCTCCCCGTTCGCGCTTATATCTACAAGAAGCGTCACTGGCATTACTTCCTCTTCGACCTCTGCTATTACGCGACCATCCTCAATTTCATTTACATCTGGTTCTTTCCTTCCAACACGGCATTGTTCATGGCATGCTACTGTCTCTCTCATGGATCCCTTGCGAGCGCAGTCATCACGTGGAGGAACAGCCTGGTGTTCCATGACTTCGATAAAGTGACCTCCCTGTTCATTCATATCTATCCTCCGTTCACATTCACTGTAATACGGTGAGTCATTAAGAAACGTGTTTCAAGGGTCGCCATTGATCTTGGTATAGGCATTTCTATCCTGGAGCAGAACAGCGTTTCCCTGCACTGGCGGCGTTACCCCACTTGAATCCTGCACACACGGTATTTATCAGTAGCGCTATTTGTGAGTTGATGAGTTTGATATCGATATCTTGGATTCCTGACGATTAATGTCCTTGACCCCTAATAGATCTCTTTTGGCAAGTGTTGTACTGGAAGGTGAGACGCAGCTCAAACTCGTTTGAACACGAACTGAGTTTCAACGTTTCCAGTTTGTTTATGTAGATCGCCGCAGCAAGATCGAGTCCGGACAAAGGACTACGTCGCTGCATTTCCTTCTCAACGACAAGCGTGGCGCAATCGGACGTGCGCTCTATAGGACTAGTCCGGAAAAGCGTGAAGTATATTTCATGACGGGTCAATTTGGCAAGTACTGTACGTTCTTACACGCAATTGCATACTGATGCTGTGCATCAGTGTATTCCGTTCTCACGGAGCTGCCGGCGGTGTACTTGCTGTATGACAGCCCTCGATGGAGTGGCGCCTTCCTGATTCTGATCTTTGCTGTGAGCGTTTGGAATGGCGGCGGATTCTACATCGAAGTCTTTGGTCGCAAGTGCGTACAGCCTTCATTCCCCTTCTTTGTATACTGACTAGAAACAGATTTGAACGTGAATTGGAAGCGCTGCGCAAGGAGCTTGCTGAAATTAACAATCGCTCAGGGCGCACTAGCCCTCCACTTACGGACGTGGAATCAGTTTCAAGCACGCCCTTTATGGACCACAAGGCACTGCCCACCGTTGACGAATCGGCTGAAACTGATAACAACGCTCCAGAAGATAGGAAGGACCAATGATCCTACGACTGCCTCCGGCTAACCGCATTTAGAGCAATATTTACCAAGACCCTTAATGATGCTTTATGATATCCCTTCATGTTTGGTCATGTATTACCTTTCATCTGAACCTGTGGAGTCTAATTTTATGCCCCCGCTGCTTCTACATGGTCATGTTCCCCCCCAGAGGTTCCCTTTTTCATATCCGTAGACATAGCTGTGAACCGCTCCCATTTTACACCACTCGTGACCCATCCGGCGAATGTGCATCCTTCTCCTAAAAGGCACGCTTTCGCTGCCTGGTAATGTGATATGCTTTGCTTCACTTCAAAGTATGTACACGTGCTCGTCGGATACGGTGGATATCCAGAACAGTGCTCGTCACCGTGGAGGAGACGCAGGGTGTCGCAGTAAAGCTTGAACATGGACGACTTTGAGAGCTGTGGTCTATCCAAACGTGTGCGCGACAAGGCAACATATCGGACGTTTGCCAGACCTACCTAAACATGGCCTTGAGGCGGTGTTTTGGAGGAACGCCTCGTTTGAGGCCGTTGATCAATATCTCGTGCGGGGTGGACGCATCCGCGACCCAGCACAGTGCTAGTGTAACAACGTCATCTCAGTACAAGGACGACATGAACATTGAAGGCGGCCGCTACATTCGTTGAATGACCGGGCTCGTCCAGAAGGAGAGACCGACAGCTTGGAAAACGTGAATGGAATCGCCGTAAAAACGACCTGTGGTCGGTAGACGCGGAAAGGAGGCCGTAGATCTAACGTAGTCCAGGCTCAACGTGTACGCATGCATCGAGGACCAAGCGAGACGCTCACCCGAGATGTTCGACAAGCGTTCCCAAAACGCCCTTTGGCAATCAGCCTGCGCGTCCCGTCGTAAACGCTCCGGCACCTCCCCGATGATGATCTTGGACACGTAAATAGGTTGAAAAAAGGCTGATCCGAGGGCGCCCTGGATGCCGAGGACGTTCCACCGGGCGATTTTATCGCTGCACGACATGCACCGCGTCGGCGGTGAATCCGCCCGTCCGGGTTTCGTGCGCAGCACGCCGAACAAGGCGTAATTGTCTCGGCCTCGGGAGGCGACGCCTTGCGGGGATGGGTCACAGACGGACGCGTCCTTGAGGGTTGCCATCGCCTCGTCCTGATAGGCCGCGAGAAAGCGCATCGACGCGTCACCACCTTGATCACATCGGATGTGATCAGCGTCCTCGGAACGCGAGTAAAAGAGCATCGTCTTACAAGGCGGCGTGGATATGTACATGATCATCTGAACGCCATGCTGGAGGCGAAACATCCCGTCGTGGTCTCGGGCGAGCCACTGAGAGTGACCGCCCCGGACGACGTAGCGTCTGATCTCGTGGAGAAACCAGCGGCGCGCGGAACGGCGGGCGAGGACCTCTGCGTGCGAGTCGTGCAAAGCGTCTCCTTGTTCCGGCAAGCGGTCTTCTGGTAGACACTTGCATCCCGTGGCGAGCGCGATGATCTGCGCGGGGTGATCCGGTTCCGTGGAAGTCAACGCGAGGGCTGCCAGGACGGTGTACGTTCCGTCGTGGGGTGTGTGGTCGAGCGAGTGGTACTTTGCAAGGATTTTTTGGACGAGCGCGGCGTCCGATTCACTGTGGTAGGAAGCCATTCCTCACAGAATAGTTGACTGTACACTGGATGGATCGAGGGTCCCTATAGTACGTAACTTGTCCCGCGTCCTGCCCTCGGTCCCTTTCACAGGAAGGCCGCCTCCCCGCAGTCAGAAATCGAAGGCTGGCGGATATGAATCGCTTCCGAACACGCCTGTGAGGCTCTCCGACCTCAGAGTCACGAGAACGTGTAGTACAAATGGAAAATGGTAATAATATTAACTGATGGGATTGATACACTGTGCATGGTGTTTTACAGCAGTCGAGATGTAAATGTAGACTGCGGGCATATCAGATGGCCAGTCAGCTGGAACTAGGGCAGGATAAGCGATAAAACACGGCGGAACTAGAGTGGCACCCCGCTCTACTGAGCGCTCATTTTTAGATGCCACATGCCGATCGATAGTTCTTCCAGATGTTGCATCTCAATTCGATCCCAACGGATTGGTATCACATTAGCCTGTCAACGGAAGTAGGTTAGAAACGACTTGAAACCTTGATGCGGCGACCCACCTGAAGGTAGTGTGAAACAGCACGGCCCACTCGTCTGGCAAGCGATTGAAGATCAGCATAGCCCCCATATCCGTCCACCGGAATTTCGTAGTTGAGGGGGGCATACCCAGGCCACTGCACACACACACATGAGACTTGGGTCATCACGCGGTCGTGAAACTCACCCTCAGGTTCACATAGATTTTGCTTCTGAGATCTACACCGAGATCCTGGATTGTGAACATGTCTGCATCAGATAGTCGAACGTTTGCCTGTGCCTCCCCAATCGTGATGCCTGCCCGGAAGGCACCCTTGCGCTTGAATTTCAAGATGCGTCCAAAACCCCGACGGAGGGGATCGCCGACATAACCAGGGGAAGTGGTATAGGGGGAAGTGGTATACGATATGGATGATGCGCGACGACGCATAGGTTGAACCAAAGGTGGATACGCGTTAATAGATGCACGACGTTCCATGTAGTATGGGTCGTGGAGGGCCATGTCATCGTAAGCTAGATGTTCGTAACATTGAGAATACACATCTAGAGAGCGGAATAAGATAAGTCGCACATGTTATAGGACTGCCCATGGCGCTGCCAGCATACATAGAGTAGGCTGGTTGAGAATAGGTCTGTCGAAAGGGTCAGCGAAACGTGTCACAATGGACACGAAGGCGACTGACATGTGCCATTGGTTCATGATAGGACGATGGGGCCGGTACATAGCTCAAGGACGCTCGCCGAGACCTGGGGGTGGCGGTGGGGTAGTAAGGGTCGTAGTATGACATTCTTGCGAGGAGTGAATAGGGATGGAAGAGGAGCACTTACAAGACGGCGTCTTTTATACGAGAGGATTAAATCTTAATCGACAGCTTTGCGGCTGGCCAGACCCCGCCTTGAGGTCACATCGAGGTGGTCAGATAGTGCAAGGCAACATTTCCGGATCTAGCCAGAGATATTTCAAAATCTAGATGATCACTGCGGGCGGTCTAGCGCAAAAGAGGAACGTCACGATGGTGTAGCTTGGATTGGATGGGAAAGCGGAGCGCCGTTCCCTCATGGTTGGTGGATTGGGCAACCGTGATATCATCAGTTTAAACAGGGCACTGCTAGGAATAATCCTATCGGTTGGCCGCAAGGCAAACACGTGTGCAGCCACCATATTTGTGCTCGCTGGTCATTGGTAGGAAGAATGATCAGCGCCCCGCTGATGGCCGTGGAGCTTGAATGGAGCGGCGTCGCGTTAGATAAGTTCGGCATGGGAAGGTTGATTCAGATGTCCCGCATCGGCATTGGTTGAGAAGCGATGGGTCCTCCTTACATGATTGCGCCTCGATAAATTAAGACAGGTCCTCAGGGCGGTGTGACTGGCACTGGCAAAGACAAACAACACACCACCTGCCACTCCATGAAATGTAGAAGTCACGTTTAGAGCACCGTTCAGCCAAGACTCACAACTGTACGGTCCTCCCAGGTACGATATCGAAGGTCACGTTTCCGCCGCAGGACACGGGTGATGGCTGTTTACTCCGCAGCATATCGCCCGTATCCCCTTAAGTTCCTTGTCCAAATTCTCGCACGAGGCCCGCGTGTCCCACGCCCTCCCATGGTCCAGATCATCATTTGCTGAAACCAACTTGTGCTCGTATCCTTGTGCCAGGCAGTTGGTTGATGGCGGAATAGTCCGTGCGACATCCGCTACCGTGTGCTCGTCCAAATGGCAACCAGTCGAAGACCTAAAATCAGGTGGGAAGGCGTGATTATAAGTTGCTCCCATGCCCATGGATACAGCAATCAATATTTACCTATCGTCGGGTTCCCAGAGTGCGATTCACGATCGTCGCTTCGTGGCGTAGCTGTGGCGCCCATTTTCAAGGGTAAAGCCCATTGTTGTCCATAAGCTCGATCAAAATACAATGCACAGAATATCCAGATTAATTTGTTCCAAAACGGAGATGTCAGATCTAGATGCAGAACGATGTGTAGTTGTCAGAGTATGCGTAAGATTCATTCAGGAAGAGAAAGAACAATTCCAATGTCCTTGCTAACGATGCACGAATATTGCGATGCGATTTAAATAGATGATATATGAGTATGTGCGTGAGGTATAAATCAATCGTCGCGGTGATTCATGACTGGATAGGAATCTATCAAAGTACGGATTCAGTGGGCTAGCGGCATGACGGCAGAGCATCTACTTACCAGCTTCCAACACTGTCCGGAGGTGTATCTGAGCATCCCAATATCTCAAATATGGCATCCCAATCAAGAAGGAAGTTAGTCGGGGAGTTGACAATGGGTAGAGGGATCTTTGTGGATGGAAGGGGGAGGATATCAGCGCTTTTGAGTGGGGGCGTAGTCGGTGTATTTTCCCGCCGAAACTGCGGAATTGTGGGTGGCGACGTGTTTATCAAAAGCGATGGGCGCACGTCAAAGGACGAGCTATTGCGTGGAGGGCGAGGTCCCGCGGGTTTCCGTCTGTGTGCACGACGAGAGTACGACTTGTCACCGAATTCGAGTACATTCGGTGTGCTGACGGGAGATGACAAGGATGAGGCGGTGTAATCCGATGCTTCACTCGAGGCAGTTGAGCGCAGGGTACCCCTTCGATGCATGCTTGACCCTTGAACAGTCCAAGACCAGTTGTCTCGGTGCTCGCTCGACGACGATTCGGATGAAGACGATACCCAGCTACATGGGCGAGGTCCCCTCACGCAATGTCTTTTGATGCGATTGAGGACTGGGAGGGGCTGAGCGTCGTCCATATCAAGCGAGATTGGCGAGCATTCAATGGAGGGAAGAAGAGAATAGGCAAAGGCGAGTGTGTGAGGGCGTTTATGAGTCACGGGAATGCGTGGTGGAAGCGTTGATGGACTGATCACAGGAAAAAGGACGCATCTAAGAGGCATATAAGAGGACTGGGAGAACTCATTTGAAGTTAGTTGCCGACCGGACAAGTATGGGCGCTGTTCTCTCGTCGACACCGCTTGTCAGTGCCTGTCTGATCTTTGATGAACTGTTTATGGTACTCACTCTAGTGGGGACGTTATTCAGTCGGCGGTGCATGGCTCGAACTGTGATCGTGATGCGACATATCTCCACGGTCCAATTGATGGGCTCTACTGGTGAATTCGTCGCCAATCATGGCATGGACACAGACCCTACCGTACGAGTATGATTCTGACCGTGCTGTTTGTCGAGGGTGGGAGACAGCGCAAGGACCGAAACCCCGATTGCGAACGTAACAAATATTTGACCCAAGTGGTAAAAGCTCCACGTCACGAGCATCGACTCGGACTGAGCGAATCCCCACCTGGTCATATTACGAACTCGACTGGAGATAGAGGCAGAGCTACCTTGTTCAACGGTCGACGACCACTCCGCACTTGCTGATGGCGGCGAGCAAGTTAAAATTACATTTCCATAGTAATCCGAGCCAATCAAGGCAGAGGGGCGATCTGTAGTGGAAAACGAAAATGCGGTTGCTTTGTCGGGTAACCAATCCTAGTAAAAGGCGTCTGAATTCAATCAACTTGGAGGCGGCTCAAAGTAGGGTTGCAAGCAAGACTGACTGATCCACCAGATCTTACACTCTACAACTTGAATCGTTGACATCTCACACGTCATGATGATTGTCCCGATAAACGGTCTTCCACCAGATCTCGACCCTTCAGTCCTCTCCGACAAGATTACCTTGGATGAAGCCCTAGACGCACTGGACCCTCTTCGACATCTCAGACGCGACGAAAGTCTCGGAGATGTTGATGGCGATTCACAGTGCATCGTTCCCGCTCAACCACGCTCTACACACAATCAACTCATCCACCTATCGTTTCCCGACCCTGGACATGGATACTCCCGGGCCACTGCCGTACACATTATGCTCAACGTGGACGCCAGCCCTGGATGTGGAGGTGTTGCGTGGCCTGCTGGGGAGGTCGGCATACGTTTACCGAGCAGATCTTGATTGGCCCTAATAAGAAACATACATCAATCACAGGTCCTGGCAAATTATCTGGCCCTTTGCGGAGAAAGATACTGTACACGAAAAACGATCTTGGAGTTGGGCAGTGGCACCGGTTTGGTTGGGCTAGTCGCAGCAAAGCTTGGCGGCAAAGTCTGGATTACTGATCAAGCGTCAGTCGGCACTCTACAACGATTTCCTGCTTCGTGAGCCAAGACTGACTCCGTCTCACGTAGACCGTTACTAGATATCATGCATGCGAACGTAAATCTAAATCAACTAGAACCGTCTGTCATCGTGTCGGAACTCAATTGGTGAGCAAAGATGGCCCTGTTCACGATTCCATCACGGATATGGTGACTGTGGAATATCAGGGGGGAAGCACTGCCTCCCGAGATACCCCTACCTGATCTAATTCTTGCCGCGGATTGTGTTTATTTTGAGCCAGCATTTCCACTCCTGGTAAAGACGCTCTCTGAGTTGGCGACGGAGCAAACGGAAATACTGTTTTGTTACAAGAAGAGGCGAAAGGTATTCCTGTCTTTTTGGAAAGTGCTGGCTACTCACCCCATTTGACAGGCGGATAAGCGATTTTTTACGCTGCTCAAGAAGGAGTTCACTTGGAAGGAGGTATGTGCTTCAGTTACTCTCTTCAGCAGTGCGTCTTAAGCTCATGCAGGTTGAGGATGATCCAAGTCGCGAGAAGTACAGTCGGGAAGCCATTTCACTTTTGACGATGCATAGAAAGTCGCGATAATTTGAGAACGTTGGTGAGAGCTCTGGGAGTTAATATACAGGTGGTGGGACCTGGGGTAGTGCCAGTGGAATCTTCATGAGCAGGTGCTGACAATTTCCCGAGCGAATGAGAATTCAGTGCCTGGATGCATGACATTGTTCATTCCTTCCGTTCTCTAATTGTAGACGTTCGATGCAGCATCAAGTGATGTAAGGATCCGGGTTCTCTGTCACCAGGCTATGCAGGTATCATTGTCTTGATCTATTGCCAAACGGTGAACATACATCAACTTTATTTCTATTTGTACTAACCTGCAGCCCATGGATGCCTTGAATTTCCTGCTTCAAAACTTCAGTGACGAGTTTGTGTTGCTTCACTGTTGGTAGGCCCTTGAACGCGTCGCTAGCAATCTTGATTGCAAAGAAGGAGCCGCATCCTCCTAGGAACACAAAGTTGATTAATGTTTCGAGTATGTATTCGTCGTGTTACTAACCGGAAACGTCTTGGACTGCAAGCTCGGATGGAGAGAAGCGCTCAGTAAGCTTAGCGACTATAGTGTTCTCTGTGGTCGACTGCGAAGCGGGTGTCGATAGTGATCGCAGGACTTGCGGGGCTGACCTGGGTGATATGAGTCGTCTCGCCAGTGATGAGAGCATTTTGTGGACTAAATCGTCGTCACGTGTCTTGTAGTGAAAGTTGTGTCTGTAGTGTTTGCCAGTCTTTTCAATGCATATCCTTCGCGTCGCGTTTCGACCAGCACTTCGCGGTTTTCATGGCGTCTGTCCGTCCACGACTAGCATCCTGACCTCGCGGATTCTGCAGCGACCGCTACCATCTCGTCCATGTCATACTCTAAATTCATTGCGGATGGGCTGTCCCGAGATTAAAAGACTTGGAGCCCTCCGGCTCCCCGCTTCGCTCTCATTGTCAACTGGTACCGTCCAACCCGAGACAAACCCTACAAAGATGCCTGTACTGGCATCACCTGCGGTCGGCCGATGGCTTCTCTTCTCTTCTGCACTAGTCTTTGCCGTCATCGTGGTTGGAGGTGTCACACGTCTCACAGAGTCCGGTCTCAGCATCACAGAATGGCGGCCGATTACTGGAATCATACCCCCACTCAATGACGAGGACTGGAACGCCGAGTTCGAAAAATACAAGGCAACCCCAGAGTTCAAGATGTGAGTGTATTTTTTCGAGCAGCCGCCCTGTCCAGTGTCGGCTGAATCATTCCGATAGGATAAACCATTCAATCTCATTGGACGAATTCAAGAACATCTTTTACATGGAATGGGGTCACCGTGTCCTGGGTCGCATCATCGGTGTTGCATTCGTGCTTCCGCTGTCCTATTTTGCGATCAGGAAGAAGCTTACTACTTCAATGCCCGCTAAGCTCACTGGCATGGCACTGCTGCTTGGCTTCCAGGGGGTTCTCGGATGGTACATGGTCAAATCTGGTCTCGAGGAGTCCATCATGCACACTCCCGGCGCGGTACCTCGCGTCTCCCAATACCGCCTGGCAGCACATCTCGGTACTGCTGTCCTACTTTATGCTGGAATGCTCGGAACTGGTCTAGCAGCCATCAAGGATTGGAAGTATGCACACGATGGCCTCTGGAGCGGATCCAAAACCATGTCATGGCAGGAGGTACTCTCCAACCCTCTCGTCAAGCGGTTTACTCGATACTCTCGTGCTGTGACAGCCCTCGTATTCTTAACAGCTCTGTCTGGTAGGTGGTGACCAGTAGTATCTGTATAAGCTTACGTGAATACGTAAGGTGCTTTCGTGGCGGGTCTGGACGCTGGACTGGTATATAACGAGTTCCCATTGATGGGAGGCCGCATTGCACCGCCTTTTGATGAGCTCTTCTCCGCCGCCTATGCGAAAAACGCAGACGGATCTGATATCTGGTGGAGGAACATCTTTGAAAACCCTACCACCGTTCAATTCGACCATCGCATCCTTGCAAGTATCCTCGTTCCCAATCCATTTTCGATTCTCACTCGTGTTTCAGGCAATGACGACATATCTTGGCACTTGCCTCCTTTTCGCTCATAGTCGACAGAGTGCCGTTCGCTCGCTGCTACCACCACTTGCACGGGTCTCAATGACCGCTGCCTTCGCGATGGCGAATGTTCAGGTTCTGCTGGGCCTGGCTACTTTGCTATACCTCGTTCCCGTTCCCGTTGCGGCTGCACATCAGGCAGGTAGCGTGGCGTTGTTGAGTACGATGGTGCATTTGCTCGTTGCGCTTCGCCGGCCTGGGTTGGCAGCCCAGCTTTGGCGAAACGCCGGGGCGGGAGCCAAGAGACTCAATCGCAGAGTGTAAAAGATCGATGCCCTTAGATTCGCCATGTAGACATACCACCCTCAACTCAGTTATCTGAAAATATTTATCCCCACTAATATGCGCGTACAAGTTCCGCCTCTGGATTGAAAGCAGTGTTACAGTGAGGCGTGGATATTGACACTTTCAACCTGACATCTGCACATCTTCAGTCGCTGCAGGTGGTACTGGAACCGATCCATCCGCTGGAGCTTTCACATCCATATCTCCCAAGTACTGCCGCACCGATCCTCCTTCCACGATGCGGAATTTACCTGGGGGAGAAGTCGGCTTTTCATACAAGCCAGCCGGGCCAATGATCCCAATGGAAGTGTTGTTGATATTGAGCTCTTTATCTTGCTGGAGCGTCTCGCGGAGCGCGTGCAGGCCATGCTTGATCAACTCTTCCAGAGTACCTTGCACGAGGGTAAGCAAGTCACAGGGCCAAGCAACCCAAAGAGACGCACAATCAGCAAAGTTCTCAAAGTGTTTCTCCAGATACGTCTTGGCGCTCTGGCTGCGCGCACCGATCGATATGGCAAAGTACTCGTACGAGTTTCCTGAAGGCGAGAACTCAAACAGGTGGGGTCCAGTTTGATCTTGTCCGATGACGAGGAAACCAACGCCATAGGGCCGGCGTCCGTATTCTTGGGTGTTGACTTGTGCCTCTAGCCATGCAAGAGATGTGACGTGAATGCGCAAACAGGACACCGTGTCGACTCACTGTCGGCGATGGCAGACACGAGCCGGTTGACGGGCATCGGGCGATTGAAGACCATGCGCTCGCTGAGAGCTTGTTGCCGCATGAAATTACTAACATCTCGTGATGGATCCAGCATGTCAATCGTACATAGGACATGTCGTCGTACCTCAAAACTCGCGCGTCAGACGTCAGTCCTGCGATAGCGATGCCGACGTGGTCGTCTATTCGAAACATTTTTTGTTGGTATGAAGCCAGCTGTCCTGTAGAACGCTGCCGGGCATCGTCAACGCGCGTCTTCTCGATACAACACGGGGATGCACACCTTCAACGCCAACAGTATGGCATGTGTCTTTGATCGCAAGCCGACGGCTGCAGATCCTTGCTTCACGGCCTCGAGTGCATACTCGACTTGGTGGAGACGACCTTGCGGGGAGAAAATAGTGTTATCGGAGTCGTATGTGTTTCTGAACTGCGTGGGTGGTAAGTATCGCGTGCGAAACGAGAGAATCGAACTGTGAACGAACCATAATGACGGTTCGAAGGAGCGTATGAACGAGACCCACAGGTGACGCGTCCTCATTGCTATCTGGATCACGTGATACGGAGTCGGAATAATTAAGACATTCATTACAGAGTGACTAAAAGTATCTCTAGGTTTCATCGCGTGCCCTTCTTTTCAGCCCGCCACTCCTTGAATATGCCGTCCAAGCTCTTGTAGATCAGATGGGACGGTAAACATCTGATTACTTCACCGATCCTCTCTTCCACTTCTGCCTTGCCCTTCTCGCCATTCGCCTTGTGTGCATACTCGACGATCATGTAGAACATCGCGAGCACCGCAAGCGACACGTGTGTTTGCTGTGCACCGTGTGCTGATGACTGAGAAAACGCGGCCAGAAGAGGACCCGAGATACTTGGCGCAGATATGGCAGGTGCAGTTTGAGAAAAAGGCGTGGCGCGTTCTCCACGAACAAGCCTTAATAATATCTCTAAGAGATTGTCGACTTCGGTCATGTGTGTCTTGAGGAAGCGTTGGCGCTCAGTCTGGACTCCCACAGGCGAGTTGACCGCCCAACCCTCTAGGACACTCCAGATCGTAGGAGCCTGCGAAAAAGGTTGGAAAAGTTGAAATTCAATGGGGAGCACACCAACCGGATCAGGGTCTGCAACCTCGATCTTCTTCTCCCAACCGTCCGCAGCCTCACCGGCAACCCAAAACATGCGTCCAAACATGCTTTTCAACCACTCTTGCACATCCCCGGACTTCACCCACTTGGGCTCAGACAAAGGTCGGCCTGTGTCGAGATGAACGATGAGATGAACTTTGGATGGAAGCGAGACTTTTGAAAACGAAGGTATTGTCTCGTCGGTATCGCATGGCTCTAGGATAGCTGGTAGAGGCAAGTACGATTTAGTCGCCTCCGAAAGCCCTTCGACCTGCGCGCTGTTGGTACCTCCAAGAACTAAATGTGGAAACCATACGCACCAGTACGCCTTTCAAACTCTCTTCATCATTCTGAAGAGACATGTACACCTCGATCCGACCCTCAGCTCTGTACACGCGAAGATATTCGACCACTTCGGCGTCTACAACCAATCGTCTACTGCCCGCAGCGTACGATATCGAGAGACGATTTGCAGAAGGAGTCTTGCTTTTCTTTGATGACGAAACGGCAGGTGGATGCGATGACTCGCCATAAGTGGAACCTGACGATGTTGACAGTAACGTATTAGATGTCGGGGAGGCGGGTGGCTCGGGGAGATGTTCTTGGTCATCGTCATGGGCAAGGTCATTAACCTTTTCGTCGGGTTGAGATTGGTCCAAAGCTGACTTGTCGATTTGTGTCATTATTTCTTCCTCTTGCGAGAAGAGCCCGTTGTCTGGACTGTCTTCTACAATGGTGGAGGTAAACGAAGGGTAGGATTGCAGCGGCTTTGGAGCAGTAACAGTCCTTGCTACGTCGGCCACACCTTCAGCTATCGGATCTTTTGTAGGCCCTGCATGATCAACAGGCTCGTTGTCAAGTTGAGGTACACCAGATTGCACGGAGGTGACGGGAGGTGCTGCAGAAGCCCGGCTAGATGAAACATCAAACGAAGAACTCAAAGACGACGAAGATTGAGAAGCGAGACGAGACGGTTCAATGAGAGAAAAACATCCACTAAGCACTGCCTCGCTCCCGTTCTCAGCTCCGTGTGGAGGCTTTGTGGCCTCCGGAGCAGCAAGCTCTGCAGCCTCTTCGAGCGTGGAGGCAAAGTCCTCGCCAGGCTGTCTTTCGGATGGACTAGATGTGCAATTTTTGGCAATCGCATTGGAAGGGACAGATGCAGGGTCACTGCCTGCTGCCATGTTGTTATGATTCCCATGATCATGAATGGCAGCAACAGCACAATCGTCGCCAGAAGAACCAGTGCCATGTCCATCAATAACGGTGCCTTCAGGAGTAAGAGTTAGTCGCGTGAAGCCTCCGAGAGTCAGATGGACACCCTCCATCCAGGTTCGGAAGCATCCATCATAGCGATATTCAAGACCGGTCAGAAACTCACCATTGATAATGTCGCCCCCAAGTCCAGGTATGGCCGACTCACCGACTGCAACGCGAGAGCATTCAACACGACTCACACGGAGTTGGTTGTCGTCCTCGTCATCGGCGTGCTCCCCATGAGCGCCGGCCTCAACGTCAGCAGTGTCTCCATCGTCCTCGGCGATAGCAGCCATGAGCCAGTCACCTTCACTAGCAGTCTCGGCTACACTCGGTGCAGCGCTGCCTCGGCCCATTCCATCCAGGTCAACACTGGCGGTGTCGCTCATCTGGCTACCGCGAGGCGGGGGTGGCCGCCCTCGACCCTCTTCTGCGTCACCATCATCATCCTCAAACTTCTTGCGCTTGCCTTTGCGCGAATCCATAGGCGAGGTCCCATACGTATAAGAAGAATTGTGCGGAATTGGATGCGAATCATCCGGTGAAACGGGTGTGTGGAAATAAATGCGGATGCGAGAAGGTGGTGGAGAGCTGAGTGAAGATTGCTCCCCGACAGGTGGCTCAGCCTTGACATCGGCTGCGGCTAATGCATCTGGAACGGTGTGCTCGCTCCTATGTGCGGCATCAGTCCGTTCCCCGGTGGAGAGATCATTTGACTGTATCGACTCTTCCTTGACAAAAGCACGTGAAGAGTCGACGAGGGAAGCAACCCCCTCTTTGCTCTCCAGTTTGACGGCAGAAGG
This sequence comes from Tylopilus felleus, assembly GCA_038091295.1. Lineage (NCBI taxonomy): Eukaryota > Fungi > Basidiomycota > Agaricomycetes > Boletales > Boletaceae > Tylopilus > Tylopilus felleus. Next base: position 4,924 of record JBBPOE010000115.1, on the reverse strand, counting down.
AAGAACGCCCCACGTCCATCCGAGTTCGGGCATCTCCAGCCCGACAATCTTAAAATCTGTGAGAGTGCGCCGATTCTCGTCCTTCTTACCACTACTTGTGAAGCTTCCAGACAATGTATCGCGATTTCCCAGCTGAGTATTTGAACCATCCTGTCGCGCAGCACGGCCTGAAGAATGGCCTTGTCCTCTTCCACGGAAACCAGTATTGCCCACATTTCCTTGATGGTGTTGTTGATTAAACGACCCACCTCTGCGGTTATGGAAATCTTGTTTGTTGCCAAAACCACCCCGTGAGCCATGACCTCGCAAAGAACCTTGCTGACCGCCACGACCCCCGCTACCATTCATAAACGAGCCACCGCCTCGACCGCCACGCTGACCACCCATTCCACCTCGGTTTCCACCCATGGATCCTCCTCTTCCCCGACTTGCATTCATAGAGCCACCACGACCGCCCATACCTCCTCGGTTGTTTCCACCAAGAGGTACTTGGTTAGCGCCTTGTTGACTCTGGTTCGGGCCATACATGGGGTTTTGGGGAGTAGGTGGAGGCTGGAACTGTGGCTGAGGTGGCGGACCCTGTTGACGATGCTGTCCATGGTGGTGGTTTGCTCCAGGACCATCGAACTTTTGTCGCTTGGCGGGAGGAAGATGCTGAGGAGGAGTGTGATGTATTGCATGGTTATGTCGGTGTTGTTGTGGCTGCGGTGTTTGTTGTTGGGGGAAATATGGCTGAGGGGGAGGAATCGTTTGATGCGTTTGAGGGTAGGTCGGCTGCGATATGATAGGTTGGGGGGGTTGGGGGACATACGCCTGAAAGCCGACGGAAGCTTGGTATGGATTATACTGGGGTTGGGGTTGAGGCTGAGGTGGTGGGGGGGGTGGAGCCATCGGTTGTACTGGCTGGTAATGTTGGGGTTGCTGTTGCTGTTGTTGAGGTTGCCTTTGTTGCCAATGCATGTTCTGACCGCCGTAACCGTAGTTCGCGTACAATGCACTTTGTTCCGGTGGTGGTCTCTGGGGTTGCGGAGTGCTCCATTGTGGATTGTAAGCGATAGGCGCGGCTACAGTTGACGATTGCTGAGCTTGGTGTTGTGCAGCCGCAGCAGTCCAGTATGCAGAGTAGTCCGGGGGAGGTCCTGCGGGAGGAGGACCGGGTGGGAGAGGCGGCTGGGGTGGGTTGAAAGTTGGTTGTGGAACGAAGGGGTTCTTGTTCATGGCTGCGACGTAGGAACGATCTTACGATCGTATAGTTGACAACGTCGCCGTCGACGCTCGATGATGGTTGGTCGTCGTCTGAAACAGCGAGCTCGGTTCTTCTTTGCTCAACCCCGACATGTCCGACGCTGAGTCATTAAACCGTGAGAAAACATGACTACTACATCTAGGCTAGATTAGATTGTACTACTCTCCTGCGGTGCGATTCGGTGAATGGAGGTCTGCCAGTCTACGGCTGCGCTCCTCCTAATCATCTCGTCTGTTAGCACGCAAAGCAGAATGGAAAAGAACATACACCCACCTCGCGGACCTGTTTAGCCCTGAAGAGCTCGTCTGCACGAACTCTCATACCAGCAAGGTTGTGTCTTATCTTTTGAGCTCGTTGTTTCTGAATCTGGGAAAGTTTTATTCACGAGAAAAAAGTATACCCGATACTCTTAAACTCACCTGAACATCACTTTGCGCAGTGTGTAGATCTGTCACGGCACAATCGTGGTTGTGCGTAGCTTTCTGGAGCGATTTGATCGTATGGTGTTCCTTGCCCTCCATCTTCTTTAGATGCTTATCCGATTTACTAGCAGCCTTGACTAGAGTTAATGGTTACTTTGATGCGATCCAAATCGGCCTACCTTGGCAGCCTCGGCCTCCGACTTCTCGGTGCGCTTCAGTTCCTTCAAGGTACGCTTATAGTCCTTCTCGTCAGTTTGGGATTCCTTGGTTATAGCTTTTTCCATCTTTTTGATGGCTTTTGGATCGGTAGGGAGCTCAGCATTCATGGTAGTTGGTAATTCTGTGAGATAAAACTGTGCCGCGTTTATGAGTTACAGTAAAAAGGGGCTTGTGGAGTGTTCTTATTAATGTAACTGGACTGTATTGAAATGATTTCGAGACATACTGCATGTCGTTCCCGCTCCCAAATGTCCTCGGAAATGTACACAGTGTGGTGTATGTGTACAGGGAAATCGCTCCGATCCACTAGCTGCAACCGCCTACCAGCAGCTGTCTTTCTGTTAAGTCAAGGCTGAGTTCGATTACGACGACACTCGACCATGGTTACCTTGGTGTAACGACCAAGGAGACAAAGACATTGCCATTTGCATGTCGTCAGTGCCCTGCAGCTAGAAATAATATGCGAAAATCACCACTTAATTTCTGTTGCCAGAGATAGTCTTGAGTTATTCCGACGCCAGACAGTACATTGCGTATGGAGAAGTGCGAGGCCGGACGCATGATCGACGTCAGGGACCGCAAAAAGGTCAGCGCATATTAATGAACAGCAAAAACACACTAAAAATGTCCCCCTAAATATTCTCTATCATTACCCGGTTCAGCTGAGACGAGCCGCATCAATACGGCCTGGAGTAACACAGCGCACTGGGAAGCAAGCAAGAGCCGGAAGGCGTCGGGGGTAACTGGAGGTGCCACATCACAGGAGAAAGGTTGCAAGAAATTTGGGAGGTGAGACTGGATTCGGAAGGATGGCACAACGAGCGGGGCAAGAACGGCTCGAAACGAGCCGCAACGAGGTCGTTGGCTAGTCACGAGAGCATCAGCATGAGCCGTATGAATGCAATTTGAGCAATGTACGTGCCATCCAAACCACTAGCTTTGAGCTTGAACGTTAACCATGCGAACTGCTTATCGACCCACTGCCATATCTGAATCGGGTAGTCGCTTGAGTGGAAGCAAGTGGCGCTCATAATGATTTCCCGAGTTGGACTTGGAACATGAAACAGTTCATTTACTGTAAATTTGTCTGCTCTTATCGATTCGCCATCAATAGAGCCGGATGCCTCATTGACCTTTGAGGGAGAATGTTACAATACAAAAGGCTAGTAAGTAGCTAGAGCATGTTTCTATGCGAGTTGACCAGAACGTTTTGCAGGAACCCTGTGACAAATAACATGGGCGCACGTCACTCATATTGCATGCATACGTACATGTAATACTTAGCGATAACGATGACAGATGTTCCCGCGACCACCTGGCAACAGCATTGTTTCAACCCAACACCATGCCCGAAGATGGTGACCCTCCCAATGTCCAGAGCGCCGTGGGCAGCCAAACCTCAGTTATACCCCGGCAGCAATCTGCGGGGCCGAGTGTTCACTACCCCGAGGAGATTGCTCAGATACCTTCAGCGCAATACCCCATTTCTCTTTCAAAAGTCGACCATCGCGTTCCTTCATTCGCAGGCACGGACGAGGATGACGATGAAGAACTAGAATCTGACTGGAGCGGCGAGGACCTGGCCGACGAAGAAGCCAAGTTCAACAAGCAAATCGGCCTGAGGGCGAGGCGCTGGACCATTTGGAGGTTCGTCCGTTTCTCCTCTGTGCATAAACCTCTCTAAGGACACCACGCTTGCAGCATGTTCACTCTCTTGTTTTCTTCCTTGATTGGCTCAATCTTCCTGGCTGGCATCTTGATAACTCCTGCCCTACTTGTTCACTTCCTCTGGTACAAGCCACACCCCACTGGTTATCGACACTATGTGGACCGAAACATTGAAGCGTGGCTTTTCTGGGCAGCAGCTAATGTCGTCGTATCTTGGGGCCTTGCGATGATCGTGGACATCATACCCGCAATAGCACGTATTCTGATATCCATCTCATGGGGTCATGTTTCCGAGCAGGTCAAGTCCCACTTCGAATTATACGATTCTATCAAAGATACCTTCAAGCCTGTGTTGTACGCCGTTGGCGCCTGGCTCAGCTGGGTTGTATTGTTCCAAAATATATTCGGGCTGTATAACAACGGTGCTCCCGGAACCAGTTTTGCTCCATACACTGACATTGTGAGTGTCCTCGCAATTTTTTTTCTGGAACGAGGAGCTGGATGACATCCGCAGGTTGCTCAAGTTATTGAATTCCTCTTCTTCTTGGTGCTCGTAATAAGCGCTCAAAGAATACTGTCCAATGCTATCGGTATGGAAGAGTTTGTCGACACTTGCGTGTTAAGCTCATCTTAATTGGCAGCTTTCGCGTTCCACCGAATTGCTTATCAGGAGCGGCTGGTGGAAGTTAAACTCGGCCTTCGCGTCATCGAAAAGCTCCGCAACTATAAACCCCATGCTCAGCAGCAGCAGCAGAAACACCGCACCTGGTCTAGCGGTGGACATGGCGTGTTCAATCTTAGTTTCATCCATCCTTTCAACTCCAACCACCGTCAACGCGGCGAAAGTGTTTCTCAAGGTTACGATTGCGGTAGCGATGCGGATACTGAAGACAACAAGGGCAAAAAGAAGCAGGGCCATCTTCGTGATATTCCTCCAGACTCGCCTGGATTGGAAGATTTGAAGACACCTACGAGTTCTTTTGCTTTCAATCCGTCTCATGAAAAGCAGGATGTCATTCATGAATACCCACCATCGCGCAAACAAGTGTCCCACCGGGAAGAGCGGAATGCAGCTGTTCGCGCTGTGCGAGCGATAAAATCGGTAGTACTTCATGATGCTCGTCACATCAAGGGCGACGACGACGATCCGAGCGGGTTGAGGTTCAGTCTCAATTCGGCCAGTGAAGCCAAGGTATACTAGGATTTCATTCATGCAAAATTACGATGGTTAAGTTTACCTGTTGTAGCGTATAGCCCTGGCTATTTACAAGACGCTCCGTGATCGCCACAGAACCTATCTGATACCAGCAGACTTCCAGCCCGTATTTGTTACACCCGAAGAGACTCAGGAAGCTTTTCGCATATTCGA
>JBBPOE010000114.1:0-54949 GCA_038091295.1 Tylopilus felleus | reverse complement strand
CGATTCTTAGCTCGCGGTGGGCTACTCAATGCTCATAGGTGTCAGCTATCTCTATGACCACACGTACGGCAAGAGAATGTGAGATACGATGGCTGGGAGAACAACATCCTGAATTCAACCACGAACCCTGGAGCAAAGAAGAGGTAGCGAATGTCAAGTCCCTTGCAGCCGAGTTCACAGATGGTCAGCCAGATTGGGTGGGCATCGCTGAGAGGCTAGGGGTCAGGCGTAAAATCTCCAGGGCTCTTAATAATCTAACGAGCGGATTTTAGACGAGACGCACTCCGCTAGATTGCATGCGACACGCGACTCCGCGGAAGGTACATCAGTGGACAACTGACGCTGATGAACGTCTTCTCAAAGCGATCCGTATGTATGGGCATGACAACTGGCATCTTGGTTTGTTCACACCAATCTTTTTCATATCTTTTGTTGAAAGTTGTCGGTTATAGTTGCACGCTACGTTTCGGAAGACGCGACTCCTTCACAGTGTAGTAACAGGTTTGAAAAAACTCTAGACGAGTCCGTCAAACACACTGCCTGGTCCCCAGAAGAAGAAGCCCGTCTGCGCGCTGCTGTCGCTGCTTACGGTTCATCATGGGTGGACGTTGCTGCTCACGTACCCGGTCGACACAACGATCAATGCCGAGACCGTTGGACCGAACAAGTGAATCCGAGTATCAATCAAAGTCAGTGGTCGGAAGAAGAGGACAGGTTCCTACTTCATTACGTACGTGAACACGAGAACCTGTCCTGGAAAGAGATTTCTGAACGTCTCCACACTGGGAGGACGGAAGCTATGGTAACGTGACATTCCTTTGCTATACTGTGGCCATTGAAACATGAACTCGCACAGTGTCGTAACCGGCATGCAGTTCTGCAGAAGGGTGCAAACACTATTTCGGCCATGTCCGCAAGAACTTCTGAAGTCCCAGTTGCCTCAGTTGCCCAGCCTGTGTCATCTAATTCCAAATCGCTGAGCTCAAACACCTTCCGCTTCAAATCCACTTTTCCTGATGCAAATCCGTGTTCAATGGCACCGACTCCGCTTCCCATGGAAAATCCAAACCAATTTGTATTCCTCGAGCCGGTGGTAAGCTCAAATCCTGCGTCACACAAATATCACAAGCCCCAGCCCTCGCAACCTTCAATGAGATTCGACGTTCTATCATCGAACCCCACGACTATGCCACTATCAAAGAAGCGAAAAACGCGGTCGCATAACGCGAAATCTAAAAAACCCGCGAAGGAGGTCCAACAGGGGGAGTTCGCAAGCTGAAACTTGGCCGGTCAGAGCGAGACCCTATAGTACCGTTCGTAATGTCGGACGTTTCTGATCCCTCGTGGTTCTGTCTCTCTCGATTCAACAAGATGGGAAATGGCGATGGCAAAAATCACTGTTGCATCACTTTCCACCGTTTTCGCGGGTACATGGACGCTTCGTAATTGACAATATGCCCAAGTAGCTCACCATCCTCTTGTCCCAAGTTGTCCTCCGTAGCTGTCAATAAATTCTTTAGAGATTCCTGGACGAGTCCGGCGGTCTTTAATTTGCGTTCGAGAGATGGAAGAGCTGCCTTCTTTGGGGGTGACGCCTGAGACGATTATCAGCCATGAGTAAAAAGCGACGGTCTAAACTGATAACGCACTGGCGTTTTCAAGTACGTATGTTTCGGTGGAAGAGGTGGGAAATAAGATGGGAGGGAACGTAACGTGGTCGGTATAACCGTAGCTGCACCCTCGTCATCAGAGGACAGCAGTTCTGGTGAACTCTCGCGTGACGCAGAGAGCTCTAGCGACGTTTCTGCCGATATGCCTAGTAAAAACAGGTTAAATACATGGTGATGATCCAACGTAACCAATACCGACGAGCTGATCGAGAAGCGAGAACAATGTTATGGAGGTCCTTTCCTTTCAACCCCCTGTCATTGCACGCTAGGAGCACGTCGGCTGCTATAGGCGCGTCCCTATTGGCTAAATTTGCATATTCATGGGCTTGCTCGTATAACGCCTGGACGACTAGTAACGCAGGAACATTCGGCAAGAAAGAACGGTTTTAAAGGGAACGTACATGCAACCACCTCGAGTTCCAGTCTCTGCAGTGCTCGAGGTTTGATGGACTCGAATTGTGCCATCTTCAATTGCGATACGATCAATTTCCGGACCTGCTTGGACGCGATTTCCGGCGATATCGTGGGGATGTTTGGAGCGGTGGGTGGACCTGGAGGCGGACTTGGGGCTTTGGCTGGCTGGAGTGCATAGAGCGAGTAGCCAGGTGGCGGTTGTGGGAAGTGGGGTGGGAAGTGTGGCATGGCGGTGGGAGCTGCCATGGGCTGACCGGGCGGGGGAACTGGATAGGCAGGGTAGGGTGCCTGGTAAGTTCCATAGGGTGGATAGCCTGTGAACATGGTCGCCATGATGGATGAGTTGATGGACAAGCTGCGCGTGCGACAAGTTCGGGTTCAACCTTGTTCTTATCTTTCTCCTTCTGTGCTAGAGTCATGAGCCAATTGTTTACGCCAGCGTCTCACTCAATACCACCTCCCCAGGTTCAGACTGACTCATACCGTAGCAGCAGACCGACCATCGTGGGCCCCGATACCCCAGAGGATCCGTACCCAATCCAACTCGAAGGAATCGTACATCATGGCTTTGGAAGAGGGAGCAAGGACCTCGGGTGTCCAACTGGTGCGTGTCCTTGCTACCCGTGATCTCGTTCCTCACAGCACGTCCATATCTAGCCAATCTGCCCGATGATTCCATCGCACACATGGCTAGCATCGCCAAACCTGGGGTTTACTATGGATATGCCCGAGTGTATACCGTGAACGATCAACCGTCCGAGCTCTCCACCGAAGACTACGTCGTATTGCCGATGGTGATGAGTTTGGGAAAGAATCCATTTTACAAGAACGAACGGATGACGGCAGTATGTATCGCGTGTTCTTCCCCACACTCCACTGCTCAAAGACGTGCATCCAGGAGATCCACATCATGCACAACTTCAATTCCGACTTTTACGGGTACAAGCTGAAAACACTGGTACTGGGATACATCCGTCCCGAGCTTGATTATGTTTCCCGAGGCAAGTATATCATCCCTACAGCATAGTGTCCCGAGATTAATCCGAGGAAACAGAGGCGCTCATAGACGACATAGAAACTGACAAGAAGGTGGCCCTTAATTCGTTAGCAAGGCCAGGCTATGAAAAATACTCGTTAGACCCATTTTTCAGTGCTTGATAGAGAAGACAGCAATATTGTCGCAGTTGTATACCATCCACGAGACACCTACTTACGACTTGACGCAGATATTATAACTGTGTTGTACGTGAATATAGAATGCAACTCAAGATGCTAGCGAAAGAAACACGGGAGACTTGTCAACTTGGCAAAGTGAACGATGTGATGACGCACGTACCTGCCTAGACGCGTCTCTTCTTCTTCGACCTCGTCCCACCCATCTTTATCTTCGTTCTGTCCTCGACTTCGACGACCAGCGGCCGTATCCTGTCCCCCTCGCTCGTCAAGAACACGCCTTCGACAGCGAACCTGCCCTTTCCAAACCCTGCAAAGTGCAATGCGAGCGCTATGCGGCCCTTGTCTTTGGTGACTTCTTCCAGCCGCCGAAACGCGTGTACCGCACACTGGTATCCTGCCTCGTGCGACTTGCGGTTCGCACCCTTGAACCCACAACTCCCACCGCTCCACCAACCCTGCGGAAGGAGTGTTCCGTCGGGCCCACAGAGATAGACTTTGGTGTTGTTCCTGCTGAAGATGCCATGAAAATGGTATTTTGGAAGGGATGCGGTCGTTCTCGAGAGCTGCGCAGACACTTTGGATCGCGTCAACGGGTTTGGGACGGTGTCATACGGTATGGGTCCTATTGGGGGGGACTCCAAGGATGGTGGAATCGGGCTCCGAGTGGATGTGGGCAACGACAAGGGCCTGGATGGCGCTGCGTTTAGACGCGACGCGCTACGGAGAGCGAGTCGCAGAGGAGAGGTCCATCTCGAGACCATGTCTACAGTAAAGAACGTGGGAACTCGAATGCGCTCGAATTCGGACATCACCGGAAACCACTTCCTCCTCTCCAAGCCCCCAGCTGCAGCTAAAAACAATGGCAGTATGTAGCTTTCCTTGCACGCCATGAACGCTGCTGAAAAGCTCTTGCCTCAGTTCTCCACTGCGTTCTACAATACGATTGCGAGGCGGAACAGTACGTGGTGCAAGTGCGCTCACAACAATAAATCTCAATCAAATTTTGTGCAGGTGTCTTCGTCTCCACCATCTTTGTAGGGGCGTTCGCGTTTGGCCTCGGCTTCGACGTCGCTGTCCAATCATTCTGGGACCACTGGAACAAGGGCGTGAGTCACAACATCCTTACTTGTTGCATGCGTTGACGGTGTCTTTGCCAGCGGCAATGGAAGGACATCCGTGCCAACTATATCCAGAGCGATGACTCTTGACGGGTCCTTTTTGTCGTATAGTTACGCGGTGTGATGTTCCGTTAACACAGCTACCGTTTTAGATATTCCTCGTCTACTGCCCGGTTGCACTCATCCCACTCAGTGTCACATCTAGTGAATTATACGATTCGATTCACACAGGATACATGGTAGTTGTATTAGACGAGTATCCTTGGTAATGCGAGTCAAAATTGTCTAAAGGCATGGGCAATGAATGCATGAAACGATACACAAATACCTTTGAAACATCGCAGGACGATACAAAGTTGGACATGTATGAGTACAAGTCTAGACATGTTGGACGGAGTACGGATAGAAAGTGATCAAGAAGAAAGAAAGAGTAGTGAACAGTAACAAGTGACACTATGGGGCCGAAGCAACGAGGCAACCAAACTCACGTGGATAGCATTCCTGGATCCTCATCTGGTTCCAGTGGACCAAAAATTCCGTCGAAAATCTCTTTACCGTCCAGGACCAACGGAGGAAGCTGAGAAGTATCCACTGAAGGGTCGTCTCGGGACAGTCTGATTCTCCGCATTCGCTCGTCATTCCAAATCTTCTCCAGAGTCTCCGCCAGATTCTTCAAACCGAACAAGAACCCGCGGTCAGGTTCTTCGGGGTAGTGGGGTGGAAAGCGGGCATAAATGATACCAGTGTCGGCGTCAACCTCGGCTTGATACCCTTTGGAACTCGACATCTGATGGACTATCGCCCGGCCTGGGGGAGGTGGATACGGAGCCCAGTCTCGCCCAGTGGTGGTGTGCGCAAAGTCGACAATGCGGACATTGACTTCGCCGCGTTTGCGCTTCCCACCAGAGCGAGTGGATACGGGTCCGAACAGCAGGTCTTCACTGTGGGTCCGTCGCAGAGATGATCGAGCGGCGACTAGGCTCTGGGATCGTGTCTGCGACCGTTCCAACGATTCTCCACGTTTACTGCGTGACGACGGATGTTCGAGAGCAGACACTCGGAAAGCCTCCTGGGCATCGCGATCTCCGTCGTATATGAGCAGGAGGCTACAGCCGTAAAACCTGAAGCCTTTCAACCGACTGATGATACGTGCCAGCGCATACAATTTTTGGAGGAGGATTGGAATGTGCCGAACGAGGAGACGCTCCCCGTCATGTAAGAAAGATGCGAGCAGTGATGGGAACTCCTCCGCACGAATGTCACGGCCCATATACTTGTTTTGGGTAACGTAAGATTGTGTGGCGTGGTTCCATACCTATGAATAAGTAGTCAGCACTTGGCCGCGGTCGTACTTCGGCAGGAACATACCTGCATGCCACATACGCGTACACCAAGTGGGCGACTCGTCGTCCGGTCACATTTTTTGCGCTGACTTCTCTTCTTTGACGGGATAGCGTCCATTCCGTACTGCCTCGTTCCCATCTTCAGGTCTAGCACACAGGAGTGTTTCAGACGCCCTGTTAAATCCTCCATGAGAATGAAGTGGTGTTGACGTGGTACGGAATTGGAGCTTCTGTTGGACGGAATTGGCTGATTCGCAGGTGCTGCTGCAGAAGACAGATGGACAGGAGGTGAATCTACAGACCGTGAGCGAGATCGTCGCTGAGGAAACAAAGGTCGGATCCCATCGTTGCTGTCCAATGCAAAGTTTGACCGTTCCCGGCCGACAAAGTCATCCAGCTTATCATAGTCTATGTCAAAAGAGCCGTTCTGCCCATCGTGACCCATCTCGCCGTCACTTCGGACTCTTCGCAGAGGCGACGCGCAACGCTTATTTTCCTGTTCTCTGAGTCGTTCGATCGCTCCCTCATAAGGTTTGCGAGACGTCGAGCGTGGTCGCGGAGACGCTGGCAGGGGCTGCCCTTGCCGAGCTGACGTCTCCCTTTCGTCCTCTGTATGCAACCATCGGGGGTTGCATCGACGGTGAAAACGACGCAAAATGGTGCTGAAAATGTGATCTTTTAGCTTGATATTGACGGTCGTGGAGCCGGTGCCTCCAAACCAGCTGGGTGAGGGCTGCTCCGAGCGGATAGCTAATTCCGATCGGAAAGGGCGAAGATCGGGCCGGCTAACCTGAGGGTCCTCTGGGGCGACAATCCCCCATGTGGACCTAGGGTCTGCAAAAGAGGAAGCACCTCGTACCGTTTTCCCCGTGCAGTACGGGTCGTCCTCATCAAGTGGGATTGTAGACTGCCGGGAAAGGGGGAGTTGGTCTAAACTCGGCTTCGCAACGTCCTGGTTCTGTATCAACGCTGGACTCGACGCTGCTGCTCCAGAAAGCTGCGTCGAGCCCAAACGTTGGCGGGAACCATGGGGGTGACCACGGTGTAGCAACCACTTGGGGATGATATGACGGTTATGATCCAACGCGACCTCTGGCAACTCTGCCTCCTCCATTGTGATATCTGATCCAACATCTTCCTGGGGTGAACCACCAAGACCGACATGTGTCAATGGTGCGTCGTGGAGTGAGCAGTCGGGTTCGCTGATGGTCCTCTGCACTACAGAACCAGAAAAGTGAGATACGGCAAGAGGAAATGAGGTGGGTGGATGTGGAGTGGGAGGTGTTGCAGCGCCTCTGAGGACGCGACGGTACGTGATCAACATGACACCTAGATAACGTGGAATGAAGCCAAGGAGGGGTGGGGCTTCCCGCTCAACCGCCTCATAGAATTGATTCTCTCGCGAGACAAGGGGCTGGGAAGATTGATGTTAGCAAAACGTCATCGCTTACAGGGATAGACTGACTTTGCATACAGCTCGTTTAGTAAATTTGTATATCGCACTGTGACCGCCAACCTGATTGCGGAAGGGACGCAAGGGGATATGGGGTAGGCTTTCCTCGGAATCTCCATATAGCATATTCAACGAGTCGGCGTTCCAGAGGTTGGAACCATAGGGACCGGCATCGTCCTCCGATTTGTGGGGCAGAAATGCCCGGATCTTCTCTCCTTCGTCAAGCGGATCAATCGAAGGATCTTGGACATGGGAAAACGAAAGTGGGTGTTCGGAAGTTCCAGATGTGCTGGAGATATCCGAAGTCATTGATGAGGTCTCCCAAGCAGAGTCGTCGTCGGTTGACCATGGTGAAACTGAGCGACTTGGTGATGGAAGCATAGCGACTGGAGATGGATGGGGAGACATGTAGGTAAGGGTGGGTGTCCGCGAATTGGATGGACTGACATTGGTGAGTCCGGTCTGTTCTGGCAAGAGGGGGGGCTCGTCAGGGATGCTGACGGAACCTATGGGGGGATTGTACAGCGTCAAGGGAGGTATGCGATCGGTGGGGGAGCGGGATGGGGAAGGAGAAGGAGGATAACCGCGAGAGATGGGTCTGATGCATGGAGATTGGGGGACTGTAATAGGGGAAGTCAGTTGGGGGTCGAGTATATCGGACGCTCGCCGTCTTGGCCTGCCGCGATTGATTGTGTCTAGCCAGGTAACATCTTTGCGCCAATCAGAAGAGGGAGGATTACGTGTCAGGGGACGAGGTGACGCCGAGACGGGGTCCCGCTTAAACTGTGTTTCAATGCTCTCGCGGGATCTGATATTGTTCGAGCTTCGTTCTCTTCGAAGGGCAGCGGTTTCCGGATCAGGCCAGTCTGCTCTCTTGACAAATTCATATCTGGCCTCTTCAACACCGTCGTTTGGATGTGAGGTCGTAAAGCGACGCTTGGCGAGCGCTGTCTCAGACCTTGAGGGTCGTTCCTCGGACTCTTTGAAGAGCTGGAGGGACTCGGCGACCTTGCGACCGATGCCGACTGTTTGAGGGGGGGTGGACGGACAGGGTTCGGACGAGGAGGAAGAGGAAGAGGCAGAAAAGCGACGCGAGGTGGGGTGTTGTTTGGTGCGGGTGGATGGCTGCGTACGTCTGCGGGGGGTGTCGGGTACGGGGAGGAAAGGGGGTTCGTCGCTCGGTGAGGATGGCGCGGTAGTATCTGGGGAAGGGAGAGGAAAGTGGTGGTACGTCGTGTCTCGGACGGGGAGCATCGTCAATGATGGAGAGCGTCGTCGCTGGACGGGTCACAAACAATAAATTTCAGTCAGAATATAATGACGATATGGAGAGACACGTGCTCCGAGATCTGATAGAGTCTCTGATGACTCAGCAGTACCGTTCGACATCATCGTCTGCTCGTCGTCCGAATCGTGAGTCGCAGTCAGCAACGACGTCGACACTCGTACTTCCAACTCGCACTCACCTCGTTACCGGTCAAGAAGCGACCTCAGCCTGTTTGACGTACGGCCCTTTTCTACTTTGGCCACGATGCCACGCGGTGTCACGGGTCCTCGCGCACGTTTGTCCTCGCCACCACTAAGGGTAACACGATCCACTTCTCTTATGTCTTTGCACCTCCGTTGCCTTGCCTTTGCCGGCGCTATTCTCGACGCCCAATCACCATCTGCAACATGCACCCATTCCCTCTCGTAAATCATTCATATCTGTTGCATCGCCATCCACACCTTTTCAGCAACGTGCTTCCACTTCCCATCGGTCCTTTGCGCACGCCATCTCCCGGAATGAATACTACCACAGTTTATCCCCTCCGCAGTAATCCAAGCTAAGCTCCGCTTCTTTCAAATTAAATGACGGGCGCTTCATATTCCTCGGTCCTACTAGCACGCTCGACAGAACGTTATTTTCTTTCTCACGTCTTAGATCCCATTACGAATTACATCCTCTATTACATCCTATTACATCAACCCCCGAATGTTTTCCGTGTGTTTGCTGTGCATCCAGTCCTCGTTGCCATCCGACTTGATCCGAGTCAGTCGGTTATCGTACGATTACAAAAATGACTCGATGGCTGACTAATGTATTATTTTGAACTCCGATGCTGTATATAAAGGCTGTAGCTGAGAGTGAATTTAAAATCAGTTGTTTCCACCCAACTCTCATCTCCAATGGAAAACCATACTGTTCACACACCTGCCATGTTCTCTGATGCTACATTGCCTGCTCAAACTCCATGTAGTGTTTACCACTCCACCTCTGATCTTACTACATTGGATAGCTATGGATATGACTTTTTGGGCAAAAGGTGTACCACTCTGAATCATTGTACTTTGTATCCATCCACCAAACATCTTGACAACATTCCATGTTCTTTGAAAAAGCAAACATTTGCTATGCAGGTCAACACAAGGCATATGGTCCCACCATCTACAAGCATGTCTCATCATCAACATGATGCATCAGTACCTACACAAGTAAGTATAATATATCAACAGATACAAGCAATTTAACAAAATAAACTATAGAGCTCTATCAATCAGCCCCATGCATTGGAAGAATTCCAGTCTAACACTGATGGAGAAAACATAACCTCAATAAATGAAAATCTCAGTCTGTTGGACACATATCCAGCCAGCCAAAACAGTAAGCATTGTTTCAAAATATCAGACATATGTATACTCACATAATAAAATTACACTCATAGTTCCTGTTCAATCCATGAACAATCATGCTGCTGGTATAATAATTTTAATATTTAATTGTAAAAACAGTCTAATTTGTTTCATAGGTTCAAGTCACTCAACCATCTGTCTCAATGTGGAATCTTCAACACCTTCCAATATGCAAGCCAATATTTCCAATAAAGGTATAAAGCACATATTATCTATAATTTTAAATATTTTTTCATTGTATTGTTTGTCTAGTCAAACCAGCTACTCATACCAGCCAAAGACAAAAGCACAAGCCTTATAGTCCCTTTCTTTCCTCCAAACACAAGACTCAGAAACCATTGGCTATTTTACCAAGAGCATCATCATCCACTCTCAATCAGTCTACAGACAATCACCATGTGTACAATGGAACAAAAGCACAGATGCGAAGGACTCAAAGGTGGATAGATGCTCTAGAACAAATTTTCCATGCCCATAGACAACCCCTATATGTTGAATTATTTGGTGACATACCTGTATGTGTCAGCATTTTTAGTGGAGTTACACAGCTAACATTTCATTCTAGGATGCATCACCAGTCCCAGACTTGCTTGCACTATTGAAAGAAATTGACCAGGGAAAAAATCAGGTCTCTCTCCAAGAGCAACAAGCTACACACATTATGGAAGCAGTTGCCAAGGTTCGAACAGCCTGCAATGCCCAGGAACAGGAATGCATTAGGATTGCAGATGGAATCTTTCACAACTTTCATCAACGCTTTAGTGTAGAGCATTCCGAAAGATTGGAGTAGGACAAATGGCAAAGTTCACAGAATGTTCTCTTTAGCTTTCTGTACATTAGTTTGTTTGTGACTGCTTGTACATGCCATTGTTGACTTATCACTGGATTGTTTGTTTCCACACGTGCTTAGCCTCAAACACCGTGACCAACTTCAGACCCAAACACACAGGATTCCTTACTGAGCGCTGATTATGGCCTTTCTACCCGTGACATTTGACCAATCGTGCTGGCACTGCCTGGTAGGTTGATGATTGATTAACGTCAATCACTGCCAGCCCTCGTGCTGTCATGCCTGTTTCGCCAGCGACGATTTCAGTTCAGTTCAGTATTCGAACATCTACCCGATTCATCGGACTCGGCAGTTTTCCCGCACCGACTCGAGGTGGCACGGCGCCGAGCTTATTGTCCGCGAGCGTTGACTTGGCGTCCTGTCTGAGTCGCCCCGCCCACATTCATTTTGGAATCAATCATTGATCTCTAAGCCGGATCAGTCAATACCGGTAATCACTCGAAGCCGGTAGTATATAACACAGCATTGTCTCGAAGTCCTTCGTCCATTTTGCCGCGGATCCCCCTTTGATCGTACAAGATGGCCCCCGTCACAAACGCTCGCCTCATATTCAACGAAGTCCCCACAGGTAGCTCACACCTACAAGGTGCCAAATTCAACTCATTCTGAGTAAGGTTACCCCATCCCTGGCCAAACGACCGTGTACGACACGACCCAGACGATCGATCTCGAGAACGTACCTCTGAATGGTGGTTTTCTTCTCAAGACGTTGGTCTTATCCATAGATCCCTACATGAGAGGCCGCATGAGAGGCGACTCTACGGAATCCTATGTGGTGAGTTGAGGTCTCTGTGATCCATTCGCTGACCCTGATTGGACGTCTCGTGGGTTGGTGGATAGGCGCCCTTCAAGCTGGGACAGTCGTAGGCACCCTTTTCTTGTTTCCTCTGGGCCACACTAACCGTGACGGACTTGTCAGGATCGAGAATTTCGGTGTAGGCGTCGTCCTTCGTTCTGAGAACCCCGCCTTAAAGGCAGGCGATCACCTATATGGAATGCTCCGTGCGTCGAAAGCGGATGTTCGTCTTGCATGTCAGTAGATCTGAGTGGGGTCCATTCGCGCAGCGTTCCAGGAATATCCTCTCCTGGTTAACCCGACAACATTCAGCAAGATCGAGAATAAGTACGATTTGCCGTGGAGCTTGTTTGTAGGCGCGGCTGGTATGCCTGGTAAGTTTCCCCTTGCCTTGCGAAGACACTAGTTGCATGTCGTTCTAACAGGTCAAACGGCCTATTGCGCCTGGAAGGAATATGCTGCAGCAAAGAAGGCAAGTATAAATCGGTGTCTCTCATGCTCATGGAGGCTGAAAACGTTCCAAGGGTGAAGTTGCCTTCGTCACGGCCGGTGCAGGCGCGGTCGGATCGTGCGTCGCCCCGTTTCAACTGGATGTCTCACTCACGATCGTGTCATCTCCTTTAGTCTGGTCGTCCAACTCGCCAAGCGCGACGGCCTCAAAGTCATCGCCTCAGCAGGCTCGGACGAGAAAGTCGCATTCATGAAGAA
The DNA here is from genome assembly GCA_038091295.1 of Tylopilus felleus. Taxonomy (NCBI): domain Eukaryota; kingdom Fungi; phylum Basidiomycota; class Agaricomycetes; order Boletales; family Boletaceae; genus Tylopilus; species Tylopilus felleus. Next base: position 42,748 of record JBBPOE010000114.1, on the reverse strand, counting down.
GATCGGCGCGGACGTTGCCTTCAATTATAAGACGACCAAGACATCCGAAGTTCTCTCAAAGGAGGGTCCCATCGACGTGTATGTCGTATCGTTGGTCGGTCGTGGACGAGGTCGTCTGAATCGCCTTTCAGCTATTGGGACAACGTGGGGGGCGAAACGCTCGAAGCGGCACTGGGAGCTGCTGCGCGGTATGCGCGTTTCATCGTGAGTTCATCGAACCCTATCCCGTAGTCACCTCCTTCACGTTTACAGGAATGCGGAATGATCTCGAGTTACAACTCGGCGCCGTATCCGGTCATGGTGAGTGGTATTTGGATTCTTGCCCAGGGTCATGAGTCTCGACGCATGGTTCACAACAGAATTTGATGAACATCATGGAGAGGGAGATCAAAATTTATGGGTTCGTCGTAAGATCCATTCTCCCGAAGCACAGGGACGCTTTCTACGCGGAATTCCCTGCCCTCCTCGCATCGAAACAACTCGTGTTTCAAGAGGATCTCACGAAGGGTCTTGAAGGCGCAGGGGAAGCGATCTTGGCGGTGCAGAAAGGCACGAACAACGGTAAGAGTGTGGTCGTGGTCGCGGATCATTAGTTGTATTTTTTGTCATGTGCTCTGGCCGGTACTCTTTCCATGCAAGAACAGAAATAATCGTAAAAGACGTGAACCTCTCACATTGAGATATATGTATTATGAGTGGATTCATGTACCACGAGAATAGCTATAAGTAGGGGTAATCGTGCAGGTAGATGTGTGAGCTCGAAGACTCGGTGAGGTGGTAGTGTATCGTAATGCGCGTATCGGCGTGGAAGTCGTACAAATGACGCGTGAAATGTGATAAACTCGGTGTGTGGGTTTGCCCTAGGGTTATCCAAGAAGACAGGCTTGCGCCGAGGGGAGCGCCACCGACCAATGCAAAAGAGGTATCGTAGGGCGGTGTAAATGAGATGCGGATGCGATAATATGTTACGACTTGCGATCGGAGGAAAAATCCCAACTTGGACTGACAAGAAAGTACGGTGCAAAGCTCTGTGAATCGACAGACAGGTGAGCGCGGACGGCGCGGAAGAATAGTCAGCACACATCGACTTCAATGTCTTCGTCAACGTCTTGCGAAACTTGTGTTGCGCCTCGCTCGTGCTTCAGTAGCGTCTCTACCTCAATATCGTTCCCAAGCTTCCTCCTCTTTGCGACCCGTCCCTCTTCGTCATCTTCGTCGATGATCGGAGTTTCTAGTCTGCTATCGTCCGAAATTGGTACGGAGACAGGAGGACTACTGCCCACAGAGGATGCAACGCCCTCCTTCAACCCTGTAGCAGGGCATTCGATCACTGGTGTGCAAGTATCCGAGACATTAGAGGAAGTTGTTTCGGAGGTGGGCGTTTGGGGAAGTGGACGTGAACCCATTGGCCCTTGAGACGGTGGACTAGGATCCTGAGAAGTGGAGGTGGAAGCGGTTCTCGAAGGCAATGGAGCAGTAGTGAATGGATTTGACCGCTCCGACGATTCGCCCTTGCTAGTTTTCGGCCCTCCCTTCTCTGCAACGCCACCGGTAGTGGCTTTCTTCCTCTTCTTCTTTCCCATCCGCTCCTTTAGATACCGTACAATGTGGCCCTGTAACACTTCCAATGCTTTTTGTGCTCCCATCTCCTCGAGCGCTTTCAGTTGCTCTGACGCGAGAGAGGAAAATATAGCGGGAGAAAGAACGAGGGTGTTGTTATGCAATACAATCGGTGGTGGGTCCGCGGTGCTGCTTGAAGGGTGGGTCGATGCGACAGGGCCAATAACGATTGGCAAACAGACAGAAGGCGGGAGGGCAGCAAACGGTGAGACCGAAGAGGGCGATGTCACGGTGGGAACGTCGGTTAACAACGGGGGACCGCTTCCAGATGGAGGTGAGACCATCCCAGGTGTGGAGTTATTTGTGGGTCTCCTCCCTGCTGACGATATCGGTCCAGTACTCGACCCAGAGGATACAGCAGAGTTGAGAGTGGTCAATGATGCAGCCGTTGAGGTTGCATCGATCCGAGATGAATCAACCGGTTCGGATTTCGTCGCTTGTGCGGTAACGCCAGGGTGTACAGCTCTTGGCACAGTCGTGAAAAGTTGTCCCGGCGATGCCTGTGTTCTACAATCAGATGCCGACCTGCCAGGGAAAGCCAGCGGCGTAGACGTCAGCGGCGGTGGCAGTGGCCCCACGCCGCTCTTTACGCTTCGTTTGAGGGGCGGGTCCAGCGGGACGGTCTTGTCTTTCTTCCTGGAACTTTTGCTACCACCGTCCTTACCACTGACCGGAAGCGCCGAGGACGATGCGGATTGTGACGGGGCCTGAGCAGCTGCACGAGCTTCTTGTCCTTCGAATGTATGCTCGTACTGGGGGTCGACAGACCAGAAGAATCCTTTACCATGTTCTCCAGTGCTGCGTTCCATCTTCTTGAACGCGCGTCCGGACGAGAGATTGTGGCGAACGGAGTTCTGGAGTGACATGCAGAAATACGTCAGTTCATGGAAAACAGTAGAATCCGGATCACTCGAGAGCACAAGAAAAAATGTCGCAAGAGTGTGGAAGTCGTGTGCGAATTACGGAGAAGAGTACTACGCACCTCCCAGCCAGCGCCTTCGTTGTAATGATACCACTCATGGTTATCCATCATCCAGCCACAAATATCCTGCAGTGTCGCTTTCCCTCCCATAGTCTTGATAGCTCGATAACAAAGCTGTGCGTATGTAAACGGCGGCTTTGGTGGCATTACATCGGGCTTCGGGGGTGGATTAAAGGGTTTCTTGCGTTTCTTGGACGTTGGTGCGGTAGAGGTGGATGGAGGAGTGGTCGTAGAAGCGGAAGGAGCCTTTGTGCGGGGGATTGCATTGGAATTTGGGAGCTGAGGGTCGGGAGAACAGGGAGGTTTCGGTGGTGGTAAGGAGGGCGCCGTACGTGGCGAAGGGGAATGTGATGGCAATGACGATGGAGGGGAGATGGAGGTGATGTCAACGGATGGAGAGCGGGCACGGTGGACGGAAGACACCGAAGATGGAGAGGGAGAGTCTTCGACTGCCGCTGGGGGAGGAAGCACGAAGTGGAATGTTCGTGAGGCTATCTGAATCTGAGACCTGGAACAACATGAGGGAACTGGGAGGGGGAGTAAATGGAATGAGACGCACCTCTCGCCCAGTGGCACTCGGCTGCCTGCACCGGACCAGACACCGTCTACCCAAGCACCATTACGACCGATGACAACCAGAACAAAGCGCCCCTCTTCCTCCTCGTACTCTATCTTGGCGTGCAGTCGTGACACGCTCTTAAGCGGACCGAGGTCGACGTCGACGGGACTTTGAGCAGGAGTGGGAGCATCCGTACCATTGAGGGAGGCAGAGGTGGGGGGGAGACACCTCCTGCCGATGGTGACGGTGAGGGTCTGAAGGAAGAAGGTGATGTTAGGGAAGACAAGGGAGTAGTAGGCGCTGATCTTGGCGGGGGTGTCGGAGGGGGCATTGTCGGTGGGAACGGTGGGGAGGAAGTCGTTGAGGGGGGACGGCGAGGAAACAGCGACGGGGGACATCGAAGACAGCGGCGGGAAAGGTCGATTACGGCGAGGCGGCGACGACGACGACGACAAGGACGAGCCCCGACTCAGAGGGGCAACCGCGGAACTCCGACCCCTCTTGGAGGGGTTACCGGCATTCTCCGAACATATAAACAAACGTGCGTTTCTAATGCGAACAACAAATGTGCGTGTAAGAAATAAATACTCCAATATTTCCTCTGCTTCCACGCCTATCAAGCCCCAATCGTCGCTCTCCCAAGTGCACCGGGAATAGACGATATCGAACTCGGCGGAATAATCCCGACCTCAGTCACAACAGCCGTAATGCATGACGGTGGTGTCAAGTCGTACAACGGACTCAATATAGAGAGATTCGGTCGTGTTATTGCATTGAGTGGGTCACTGTCCCATGTCGAACAGGGTGGGAATGGGTTCGGAGCTGTACACATGCATACTTGTCTTAGCAAACAGCCAAGCATCCCTAGCAGCGGCTCACCTAGCTCATTCTTGCTTACCCCATCCCAGCGAATTCCCTCCGCAAACTTGTATGTTTCACAACACACCACAACGGGAATATTCCTCGACTTGGCCATCATCGCAACCATCGCCGTTCCAGCACGAGAAAAAACGGCGCCGTTCGCATGTAGAGAATGCGCACCGACAAACAATGTCGTCGTGTGCGGCAAGACCGATGGGAGTGATGGCAAGAGAAGATAGGTACACGGAATCGATGCGGTCGTAAGCGATCGCAGTAATGCCTTGCCTAGGATAAACACGTGAGTGATCGTCCCAAGCGGAAAATGAAGAAGTGTACCTTCCAGCATAGGTCGTGAATCAACGACAATGACGGAAAACCGTTTTCCGGAATCCCAGGCATGCAGTAATGATTTCTCGACCACCGATGACCTGCAAGTAGAGGTGAATATATGCATTGGGACTGGCTCGCTGAGGTACACCGACCGAGCATATGTGAGAATGACATCGCCGTCGTTGATTTTCTTTGCAGCTGTTTCCTGTATAACTTGATCGGCGAGAAGGATCCGATCCCGAATGTAATTGTCGATCGTGTCGCAGAGTGCATCCTTGGCCTAGATACTGTCAAAACATATTCGGGCTTGAGAAGCAGAAACGGAACTCACGTCTTGTTCTGGAAGGTCGATATCTGAACCACTGATGTCAAGCTTGAGCTGTCTAATTGCATTGCCCATTGAGATTGACATTGGTCTTGCTGACACGAGATGTGTGATCTGGGGTGAGAGATGTGTCATGAGATGCCGAGAGAGCGTGTTATTGCGAGGCGTCACGTAGTCTTGGATGACCTAGTAAGGATCAGTGACAAGAAGGTGGGGCAAGGCGGCTCCTGGCCGAGATGAGAAGAGGGGTGGAGGACGTACAGTCTTGAAAGCAGTCAGCATGGCGATACACCTCGCATTCGCGCCAGTCATCTTGAACTCTGAAAACTGCAAACCGAGTCTGATGATCGCAGGGTGAATGTCGCCCTTGGTAATGGCTGGTGGTTTGGGGGTACCAAAGTGCGAGAATATGCGCAAACCACGAGGGGTCTCGTCAAGCTGTGTACTGAGATGTGGGCCCTCCTTGGGTTCGCCCTTGCCGGACTTTGTCGTGGGCTCCTTTCCGGACTTCTTGGGAGTACCGGCAGAGGGAGGGATGTTTCCTTTGCCGCTGATACTAGCGTTCTGTTTGTGTGATGGACCAGGTTTGGAAGCGGGCTGTCCTGTGGTTGCCTTTGCTGCTGCCTTTGCGGCCCGCTGTGCCTCTTGCTGTTCGCGGCGTTCGGCCTTGGTCATCTGCTTTTGGGACTTGGGTGGGGGGGTTGGGTGAGATGGTGGATGCAATGGGGAGGACATGTCTTGTTGGGCGGATGCTGCGGTGGTGAGTTTGAGAGATGCGGTGAGGGGGATGGTTATCGTCTCTGTGGTGGTCGACATCGTTGCTCGTATGACCAACTTCCCCTCTGCGATCTGCTATGTATGTCAACGAGTGAGTCATTTACATCATCCGTGAGAATATATGATGTAATATATTCCACTTTTAGTAACATGGGTCTACGACGTGCTCAACGGTGGAACAAGCTTTTCGTCGACGGCGTCGGCACAGCGTTGGCATCTTTTTTCCTTCTTGGCCACGTGCGACGGCGAGCAACGACAGCAGTGCCACTGATCCATCTTTATCCCCTACTGCCATCACCAAGTCATGGTGCGTCTGTCTCCACACCCGTCGCTTGCAATCGTTGACACTTGTCTTCCAGGGTGTACCCGCTCTATTTCGCTGGCTCAGCAAAAAGTACCCAAAGATCGGTCTGTTCACCCAGCCTTTTCTCTCGTGCATCACGACTAAACCCTATTTCACCAGTGACGTCTGTCCGCGAAGACGACGAGGTCGAGGTTCCAGATGCCCTCGGCGAGCCCATGAAACTTCCCGTCGACATTACCGCTCCAAATCCAAATGGTGTCGAGTTTGATAACCTTTACCTTGATATGAACGGCATCGTGCGCATACAGTCCTTCCGTCATTCATCATTCCGTTCATAGTATCCCAGGTACACCCTTGTACGCACCCAGAGGGCAAGGCATGTCGTCCCGCTGAGGCTCTGAATCACCCATTCGCTGACTTCCTTTATTAGCCTCCACCCGAGACAGAAGAGGATATGATGGTCGAAGTGTTTAAGTACACCAATCGCATTGTGAACATGATCAGACCGCGCAAACTTCTCTTCATGGCAATTGGTGTGTACATAACCATCAATCCTCGATGTGTCTTGCTTACATTTTTCGGTGTTCTAGATGGCGTAGCTCCTCGTGCAAAGATGAACCAGCAACGTTCGCGTCGTTTCAGGTCTGCCCAAGAAGCAAAGGACAAGGCAGAGGCTCGCAGACTGGCAGTCGCTGAATGGGAAGGTGTGTTTCGTCCCACATTCTAACGCACACGTCTCACATGTCCTCTTTCTGTCAGCAATGGGTAAAGTCATCAGTGACGAAGAGAAAAACAAGGAAGCCTGGGATTCCAATGCCATCACGCCCGGTACCCCATTCATGGACCTCCTCGCATCCTCATTGAGATACTGGGTCGTCGAAAAGATGAACACTGACCCTGGATGGAAGGATGTACGTTCATCGTATTTTTTAAAAATTGACGTTTAATCTACTTTCCTCACAGCTCCAAGTGATTATATCGGACGCAAGTGTACCCGGAGAGGGAGAGCATAAAATCATGGATTTCATCCGGCGACAGCGTGCAAACCAAGGTCATGATCCCAACACGAAACACGTTATCTACGGCTTGGTACGTTATAGTTCTATTTCTACCGATGTCCTCTGACTCGCTTCATCTTCTCTTAGGATGCTGATCTTATTATGCTGGCACTCGCAACCCATGAGCCGCACTTTCGCGTACTGCGGGAAGATGTCTTTGCTCAGGACAAATCGACCGCTTGTCGAATTTGTGGTGAAGAGGGACATTATGCTGCACAATGTCCTGGACCCAAGCCCAATTCCCTCCTCGAGAAAAAACCCAAACATACTCCTCCTGAGAAAAAGCCCTTTATATTCCTCGATGTTTCCATTCTGCGAGAGTACCTTGAAACTGAGCTTTATCTCCCCCGAGCACCATTCTCTTTCAACTTCGAGCAAGCAATTGATGACTGGGTGCTTTTGATTTTCTTTGTGGGCAATGACTTCTTGCCCCATCTACCTAGTTTGGAGATCAGAGAAGGCGCGATCGATACATTACTCAACATCTGGAAAATGGAACTGCCCAGGATGGGAGGATACGTGACAGATCACGGCAAATTGGTGCTCGAGAGGGCAGAGATCATCCTCGAGGGATTAGCGCGGAGAGAGGACGACATTTTCAGGAAAAGACAAGAAGGTGAGTGTGGTCGGTTTCTTCTTTGACTCGCTGTGCGAGAAGTAATTTATTGAATCACCGAGACTGACGCTCCACCCATTTAGCCGAAAATCGTCAGGACCATGAATCTAAGCGGCGTCGTATTGATAATAACAAAAACGCTAATGGTCTCTCTGACATCCGCAATGCGTCGGGACCCTCCCCTGCTCTCGGCATCAATGGACCGCTCAATCACAACTTTGCGGCCAAAGCAGACTCGATAGGCCTTGGTGCTCCGCCAACATCCCAGTCCGTGACCAATGTACCTGCCGCTACGCAAGCATTGGCAGGTAGCAACCGCGATGTAGTCGCGAACCGCGCTGCAATCAGATTGGCGAATATGAGTGCAGCAGAAGTCCTGAAAGCTGAGTTGGCAGGACTGGTGCCTGTGAAACCCAGCGCATCTTCCGTATCGACAGAAGTGCAGGTGTCTGAATTCGATGTCTCAGATTCAGCCTCTGATTTCGACGTCCCCGGACTTGGAAACGTCGAACTTCCCGCTGCAGCTTCTCCAGTGCATTCACAACCACTCGATGAGTCTACGCAATCTACGCAGTCTTCCACTTCTTTGGGTCAAAAACGAAGCGTAGCAGACATTGAAGCCGAAGATGCACATATAGACGTCGAAGAGGACATCGTCGTTGTGGGCGAGAACGATAGCTCAGAGGAGGAGGAACCTTCTTATGCTATGGTCGTCCGAGCCGACGGCTCCGTGGAGCAGGTGGATAACGTCAGGTACGAAAGCGCTTTCAATGATCTCCTTCCATTTCAAGGGAACACCAACGCTCGTGTGATTCTAGGTTGTATGAACCAGGTTACAAGGAACGTTATTATCAGCAAAAGTTTGGCCTCCCAAGCTCTGACGCCGATTTCAGGAAAAAGTTTGTTACTCTCTCGTCTGATGATATCGTTCTAAACATATTGTGCCAGGCTAACTCAATACTATGTGGAGGGAATTGCGTGGGTGTTGGATTACTACTATCAAGGGGTAAGCTGCGAGATGATAAGTTGCAAGAACATTGATACATTTTCCTCAAAAGACACCATCCTGGCAATGGTATTATCCTTTCCATTTTGCCCCGTTTGCCTCGGATTTCGAGGATCTCAAAGACATGAAGATCAACTTCACTCTTGGTCAACCATTTAAGCCATATGAACAACTCATGGGTGTGTTTCCCCCCGCCTCAAAAAAGCATATACCAGCCGTCTTCCACGACCTCATGACCGAACCCATTTCGCCTATTATCGACTTTTATCCGGCTTCTTTCTCTATCGATATGAACGGAAAGAAAATGCTATGGCAGGGCGTTGCATTACTTCCCTTCATCGATGAAAAAAGACTCCTGGATGCTATGTCAGAGAGATATCCATCACTCACAGAGGACGAAGTGAGAAGAAACAGCTGGGGCAGTAATGTGATGTACGTGTCGGACGAGCATAGGTTGTATCCATTTTTCGAAAGCCTCTATGGAAAACGGAAAGACAAACAGGTCAATAACGTCTCATGCCTACATCACCAGCTTATGATTCTGATCTCGCATTGCAGCCGGTATCGATGCCTCTAAAAGATTCAAAGGGTATTAGTGGTAGTGCACTCCCGAATCCTGACTGCATCCCGGGATCGACTTTCTACTCTCCGTTGACGTCGATAGATATGCTCGACATCAAGAACGATAGATCGTTATCCGTCCTCTACTACTTCCCAAGGCAACTTACCCCTCATCGTTCGATGTTGTTACCTGGGCTGCGCAAACCCCCGCCACAACTCACTGCCGAAGACTTGGACCCCCGCGCTAGACGTGGCGCTCGTGGGGGCCGTGGGGGAGGGGACCGCGACCCCGGACGAGGAGGACCTCCTCGCGGCGGGTATGGAAACGGTCCTGGTGGTCCCAGCAACTATGCCCACTCGAACGGGTACTCGATGTCCTCGTCGTACGGACCACCGGGGAGACAGCCCTACCCGCCGCCGTCGCAACATGGCTTTGGCGGACATGGGTGGAACGGACGGCCGCCGCCGACGCAGAACTATGGTGGTGGGCCTGGGGGTGGGCAGCAGGGGCCTCCGCGGGGTGGGTCGTACCGTGGGCCTCCTAGAGGTGGTTATGGGCAGCCTAGCCATCCCCCTCAGTCGTACGGACGAGGTGGGTATGGCGGCGGCGGCGGTAGTCACGGTGGTGGTGGTGGTAGTCACGGTGGTGGTGGTGGTGGGTATAGTGGTCAAGGAGGTTATGGTGGCTACGGGCCCTCGAGCGGGTACGGTCGCGGTGGACACAGCGGTGGTGGCTCACACCATGGAGCTGCAAGAGGTAGGGGTCGCGGTGGGTGGTAGTGCTGTAATTTATTTTTGTATATTCGTACTTACGCTATGTGCATGGCTGTGACCGTTTGAGCGACGTCGTTGTAGGGTACGGATCTCTTATCATTCGTTTCTATGTATACATGATTGCTACGAGCGTGGTTCGGGTACGCGAGGCGTGGACATATTTTCTCGTTTACAGTAAAGCAAAACTTGGTCGACTAGTGGTAAACTGGAAAGAAATGACATAGATCTTGTTCCGGAAGATGACTAGGCGTAGTAGCTGTGCTGACCGGGAGCGGGCAAATCTCTGGGATGCAGGTACGTCAGGTAGAGGGCATATGTCTTCTCGAGTTCCTTGGCTTTCTTCCTGAGTTTCTTCTCCTTCTTGCGTCTCCTCTTCTCCTCCTTCCTCTCCCTCCGTCTCCTAGCCTCTCCCATGTCAGCACCGCGACCATATCCTGCATACCTATCGTCCGCGGACTCTGAATCCGATGCAGAGGAAGACGAGTCAGAAGAGAAGTCGGGGTGTAAACCGGGCAAGTTGTAGTCGATGGTGCCCGCGCTGGTACCCGAGCGGCGCTCGCGACCCTTGTACAAAACGACTTCAACCCGACGTGTGAGGAAAAAGCTCGAATTCCAAAGATCGATCAGATCCGCGATGAGCGTGGAACGCTTGGGCTGCGGCCCACGGGAGAACTCGGGAAGGGGCATCTTTCCAGCCCATGCAAGCGCAATATCCTGGATAGAGCGTCAGTTGAACGACCGGTGGGATGTGAATGATGATAAAGAAACGTACGTTCATGAATCGGATCCAGTCCTGGTGGTATACGTCGTGGGTCTCTAGAACCAAGGGCATCCTGGGGATCTGGTCGTAGAACTGCTCCATCTCTTGGATCTTCATAGGGTTGAATGGAGTGTACGACTGAGCTGCATTAGCAGGGCGCGAGAAGGCCTCCGGTGCAGGGAGCTGCTGTTGGTCAACACCTCCAACAAAGGGCATACGAGGAGAAGTTGGGAATGCGGAGCCGGGGGGACCTGGCATGGGCGATGGCGCACGAGAACGAGGATGTCCTTCTAATACATGTCCAGGAGGATACATCCCTGGAGGGGGGCCGTATGGAGAAGGTGCCCGAGGGAAAGGAGAGGTGGAGCGCTGATTCGGTACTCTCGAGGGAGGGATTGGAGATGGAGCACGCGCGTAAGGGGGTTGGCTCGCCCCATATGGAGAGGCAGCTCTAGCGATGGGTTCCACGGGAGGACGACCATAGGGTGAAGCAGCTCTAGAAATTGGCTCGATGGGAGGAGGACGGCCATATGGGGAGGCTGACCTTGCGATCGGTTCAGCTTGACGAGCAAAGGGCGATGCTGCGCGAGTAATCGGATCTGGACCGCCTGGATAAGACGAGACTTCCTGAGGGCGTGGGTTTGGGGAGCTGCTGAACGTAGCTTGAGGGCGGAATGGGGAAGGTGCACGGTTGTACGGGGAGGTAGGGTAACCGCTGGCAGTGGTGCCCGCGTACGGCGGCGCTGCTGATGAGTAGGCGCCGCCCGTGGGGCCGTAGGGGGACATACGTTCCCCTCCACTAGTCGAATATTTCCTCTGCCGACTGCTGTACTTGATGTCCCTCTCGATGTCGAGTTCGGAGAACTTTCGGTCGATGTCCACAGAGCTTTGAGCACTGGGGCTGTGGGCATAAGCGCCGTAAGGCGCAGATCCTGGAGGAGGACCGTATCCTGGAGGAGGAGTATCTCCGTAAAAGCTGCGGCGGCGTTCCCTGTTCTGAATCTCCCTATCGCGTGCGGCGCGGAGGTCGACTTCTTGCATATCTTTATCGAAGTGCTTCGAGAGTCGCCTTATGGAGTCTTTCTCTTCCTTCTTCCTGCGTTTCTCTTCCGCTCTCTGCCTGCTTGGGATGAGATGATATGCAAGTCGACTTGAGAAGTGCATACCATTTATCGAGAGCGCTTTCATCTTCCCTGGAGAGGTAGCCACGGTTCCACGAGGCAGCGAAATCCTATACACGACTCATCAGGTTGAAGCGAAGCTGGTTTGGAGGTGTGATTTACCGCATTCGCTGGCGTAGCACCGGCAGGGAGCATCTGCGTGGCTTCGGCGGGAACCCACTGGATGCCGTGGATCACTCCTTGTGGGGTTTGGTAGCTATTCAAGGTCAGAGGATGATCTAGAGCGATCACCACGATATCTTACCGTGCAGGAACAGCTCTGTTCGTTACATGTCGTTCGTGAATTGACTAGAAAGACCGATCGATGGTGGTGGATACTTACTTGAACGGATGGTAAATGAGCTGACCGTCAGGGCCATTTGAGGTGGTGTAAGTGACAGCACCTGGCTGGATTTGACCACCAGCGGGTGGGGAGAAAGGCTGGGGCATATCCATGCCTCCTACTACGCTCGCCATTCTGGACTGGTGGATGGGATGAGAGAAGGCTGCGATAACAAGAGGGCCCTTTTGTTCTCATGCCTCATGCCATCACCCATATCAGGCCCATCGCTGATTTCGCACAGTGGTTATTGGGCATGACAACATCATCTATCTGCCAAACTGCGCCTAGACTGCAACCGCATCTTGATTGTCAGACAATAGCACGCTGTTTCATCCCGATGCCGCATTCACCCACAGACATAATGCAACTGTCCAACGGGATAGACAGAGGGTATTTGCGATCGGATACTAGAAGGTCCACAACCTCGCGTATCCAAGGGATTGATAATACCGCAGAGCTCGAAACACAACGAGCGTCGTGGTAAACCCTTGGAGTTTGGGTTTAGGGATGCTGCGGCGTTCTGGTTTGTCGTGAAACCAGCCAGGGCGAGATGCATGTATCACCAAGAGGCCGCCAACCCCCTCCCCTTCGCGGGACACCCAGAATCCATTTGTGGTGGGCCATCATCGCCTCGTGTGGTTTGAGACATTCAGTTGCCTCACTGTACACTTTCAAGGTCACGTTCAAATTGATCTGATGGTCCATTTGGGATAATGCCGCACTACATGATGCTCACCATATTGATAGAGCATCAACATCCAGTGAAAAATATCCGACAGGCAGCCAATGTCCGTGTCCGAGGGGTGTGAAGTATGCAACTCGGGGGTGAACCTCCATCAAACCGTGCGTCAAAGATTGCATAGATTACCCTGTCGTATGTAAGATGTCCAAGGTCAAACAGAAGCGATTCCTACTCCACTTCATGAAAAACGCCACCATAGGATAATGATAAACAATAAAGCCACGGCACCAAATGGAGCATATTGTCGTATCATGGCTTGAATGTTGACGTTCCTTGCTGCCTTGCGATACCTCTCCGACTCTGTGCGGAGCGAAGTAGATAGGTGCGACATTTCTGGACAAGGGTTAAGGGTGTCAAAAACGTAGGCAAGGGGAGGTCGTACTGTCCAGTGAATCTCCTCGCCAAAGGAGTTCCTCCATATTCTTGGTCATTATTCGGGTGACATCCTGTAGGTCATCGTTTAACCTGTCCAAGCCTGAGCTCCCCGCAGCGTTGGCAGCTCTGGTATCTCGATATAACCGTGCAGTCTTTGACATGAATGTATCTTTAGGAGAACTTGTGAATGAAAGTCTGAGTAGCCAAGCTGATGGTACCAACCAAATCCGACAAAGGCGTATGGCTTCCGAACTGACTCCACCTTTGAGCCGTATGACACGGAGAACTCTTTAGATAGTTCTTCGAGGTACGAAAAGGCAAGTTTCCGGGGATATGACTTGTCCGCGATAGTCAGGAATATGACATTGTCAGCGAGAAGGTAACTAAAAGTAGCGCTATGGTTCTCCGTTGTTCGAGAAGAAACGGAAACTCACTGAAGGGTGTATTGACCACTTTCTATGGAGCACCGTGGTTCCGAGTTGGTTGTGATGCGCCTGAATATTAACTTTGCCTGTTGTTTGTGTTCCTGTAACGCCTGCTCTGTCTGGGAATGAGTCAGTCGCCAAGGTTGTGTAAAATGAGGAAAGGGACGGACCTGCTCGTCATCAACGCTAGCTGCGAGCGGTAGTGCGTCGGCAGCACGGACTATGATTGTGGAACGAACCATGGCTCGATTGTGAGGAGAATAAAGTCACCGCCGTCTGACACGTTAGACATGATCACGTGGTCAGCCACTCTAGTGTGGTCACTCAAAACACGGGCGCACAAAGCTGCGCATTGCCTCAGTCAGATGCGGTGGATGCCTACATAGTTTCTACTTATGGGCTCGCCGCTGGTCATGACGCTGTTCGCCACCGTGAAAAAGTTGCCTGGTAGTACTTGGAATTGTCGAGGCTTGTGATTGTGTAGCAGAACCGGTGCTCGCCGTGTGTCACGCTTGCCAAGCTGCCACTTGAACTATAAGTGACGAGCTCATCCGTCCTTTCTCTCCATCATGTCCTCCTTGCTCGACGTTCGAAAACAAGTGCGTGACGTCGGGTACCTCATGATTCGACCTTTTAATAATGCCATCTGGTTCTTTTAGATCACATTCTATGGTTCCTACCATTCTCATCCCGTGAACGTGGCCATCCACATCTTCGGTGTCCCAGCTCTTCTCTGGTAACGTTCCTTCTTGAATCATTCTCTCCCATCACTCACACGTGCTCAACAAGGAGCGCTTTGGTACTCATAACCCTCATCCCATCGCCGCCCTTTCTCCCCTCGACCCATCATGTGTTCAACGATTTCCTTATCTTTGACTTGAACACTTCTGCCCTCGTAACAGCATTCTATCTATCGTACTACCTCATTCTCGAACCTGTCGCAGCTGTAAGCCCTTGATCCATCCCTCAGCTCCCAGATCAATCCGTTCATCAACCACCGTGACCAGTTCCTCTATGCGCCACAACTGATCTTGTCGCTCTTGTCAGCGACGGCATATGCATACCGTCCCGATGGAATCCGGAATTCCATCATTGTTCAGGTCGTTTCTTGGATCGCACAGTTCCTCGGTCATGGCCTTGCAGAGGGTCGTGCCCCTGCTTTACTGGATAATATCCTCGGAGGTAGGTTCCACACTTCGTGCAAATGATTCGTTATTAAAAACGTCTGCGAAGCTTTTGTCCTCGCTCCCTTCTTCGTCCACCTGGAATTACTTTTCAAGCTTGGTTATCGCCCGGAACTGCACAAGCAACTCAAGAACGACGTTGGAAAGGAGATCGCGAGATTGCGCAGAGAGCAAGCTGAGAAGCGCAGGGCTGGAGAGAAGAAGGCAATCTAGTAAGCTGTTCACCATCGAGACTGATGACGCGGACTGGCGGTTTGATACGGATTTCTGCGGAACAGACCGGATGACTTTTTGTTACCACTGCTATCTCTAAACATGTATCACTTTCCATCATCATACATCGAATTCATCGTCTCCATATTTATGGACTCCTCCTTAGCGTCCGCTGTACTGGCCTTCAACCACGTCCATGATTATGATTCTTGAGACACAAGGTTCAACACAGGCGTTCAATGCTCAGTGCACATACACGGGACAATTTCTCTGGAATTTGAGCGGTATAGACGTACATGGTACACGATGTATAAATTTGAAATCACCTCCGCTCTCCGCATGACTTGCCAAAATCGCATCGTACGAGACAGAAATTTACAACTGACAAAGATGCTGTCAAGATATAAGAACGACTGCTGGTCGTGCCAAACGCGCGCGATACTCACCTGTTAATGATGTGCACCTAGATCATTATTTACACGTTACACTAGGCTTGTGGGGGGAGGGAGAGCCGGCTCCCCAAGCGGAGTAACATAACACGATGTCAGACCGCCATCCACCTTGAAATCTGTGCCCTGTTGAACGCCTGTGAGCAATGCTAGGTCGAACGATAGGAAGCGCGGTGACGGACTGTCATATAGCTACTGTCGTCACTTGCCACTGATGATACAGAAAGGTTAGAGGTGATCTATGTCCAGATTCGACGTCACGCACAGAAAAGTGCAGCGTTTGCTTGTTCAATCGCTTCACCAAATCGACCCATGGGAAGGTGGACGAGGCGGCGATTCTTCTTCTCGTCGGTATTTAAGAAATCCATGAGAAGAGCTGAGGCATTGGTTCACAAGTCAGGCCGAGTATTCTTGGTGGGATTGACTACTCACGCGTCTTAAGAGGACCCCTATTGGTAATTTGGTTAGGATACAAACAGCGAGGTTGAGGAGTCGTGCTCACGGGCAAAGAGAATTCAGACGAATGCCTTCTCTGGCATGCACTACAGCAAGCTCACGAGTCATTGCTAGCACCGCTCCCTCGAACCGCAGTCAGAGTCAGTTAGACGACAAGCTTGCGACAAGTACCTTTGACGCGGTGTCTGTGAAAGATCATTGATCAGAGACCAAATGACGGACGAGGTGTCCTAGAATACTCACAAGCGAGCTGAGGGGTAGCAGCTCCCATGATGGCTACGAAGCTCGCTGTGTTAATGATGCTTCCTCCAGCACGGAGGCCCTTTGACTCGTCCACAGGGTTTTGACGCATCGCGAGAATCGCATACTTGCATCCCCACCAAACACCCTTGACATTGATAGACATGGTGAGGTCCCAGATCCGCTCTTCTGTGTTGAGAGCATTGTCATCGTCTGGATGCATAATCCCTGTTTCCGAATAAGAAGGGGTACCTGGATACTACATGTGTAGCCGACTTGCCAGCGTTGTTGAACTGGAAAGAAAGGTGAGTGGATGGCCCAAACGAGAGCTCAAGATGGTCCCGTACCATGACATCAAGCCTGCCGAATTCTTTGACGGCAAGATCGACGGCAGATTTGATATCTTGTTCGTTCGCCACGTCGACTTTAACGGCCAATGCTTTCACGTTCGGGAACCTCTGGTTGATCAAGGATGCACCTCTTTCAGCTGCTGGTAAGTTTATGTCTGCTAGCAATACGTTTGCACCCTCTTTTGCGAAGAGGAGCGATGACTCGAGTCCGATGCCGCTGTTGGTGATCGTCTGCTCGTATCAATAGGATGTTTTGAAACGTCGCACTCACGAGCCGGCACCCGTGATGATCGCAGACTGTGAACGCAAGAGCAGACTCATCAGTAACGTCTAGAGCAGACAAGTTATCGTCAAGACCAACTTTGTACTGAAGACGGCCAGTCATGTCAGGAGGGTGAAGTGCGATGACAGCAGCGCACGGTATTTATTTGGCTCGGAGGGTGTAGTGTCACGCGAGTCCTTCCAGGACAACTCACTAACCATCATGACCACTAGTACTGCTAGAGCCGTCCGAAGCCAGCCTGGTTTCAATCCGGGCCAACCAAGTCTCAGAACATGTACGATTCGCGTCGGACCAGATAAATACCTTGGTGTGCAGAAACCGCACGCAGATTCTTCCATCCCTCTACCCACTTCAAGTTGAACCCACTCTCCCTTGAAACATTATGACACTCACCGACCGCTTGCGGCCGCGAGTATACACCGCTCGTTACCCACGATGGATGGTAGGCAAACCGCTTCTGTATATGTCCTCTGCGCTCGCGTCGCTGGGCGACGCCATGTTCGGTTATGGACAGGGGATTATCGCTGCGGTTCAAGTCCAGCCATCCTTTATCCATCGCATGTTCGGAAAGACGGTGACGATGGCTCAGATTCAGGCTGGCGACACAGGTGTTGATCCCTGGGTCCAAGGTTCGACCTTTGTTCTCCTTCGTCGTAACGTCTAGTGTTGACAAGCGCTGTATCGCACAGCCATCACAGTCTCCTGCCTCAACATCACCGCATTCTTTGCGTCCTTTTTGGCAGCCTACATCTGTGACATCATGGGCCGGCGCATGTCAGTCCGTCTCGGTGCAATCATGTATCTTATCGCCGCCTTCATTCAAATCTTCGCACCCAACCTTGGCACTTTGATTGCTGGTCGATCAATCCAAGGAATCGGCGTCGGCATCCTCTCCATGACCGTTCCAGTCTTGCAGTGTGAAATCGCGCCCAGCCACGCTCGTGGTCTCTTCGTTTGTATCGAATACATCTGTTTGAACCTCGGGTACGCGGTCTCGGCTTGGGTCGGTTATGGGTTTTTTTTCGCCATGCCTTCCGAGATCTCTTGGCGGGGTCCCTATGTCGTACAAGCTGCGCTTGCCGCTATCCTTGTAGCCTGGACGTTCATCCTTCCCGAGACACCGAGGTGGCTCATGGCAAATGGCTTCGAGCAAGAAGGGTTACACGTCCTAGCAGATCTTCATGCGGCTGGCGATGCAAGACGCCCAAACATCGTTGCCACATACGTCGAGATCATCGCCGTCGTCGACTATGAACGCAAGATGGGTCAGGCTACCTGGCGTCAGGTCTTCCGTCAATACACCCGCCGCTCCATCGTCGGCATCACTTGTCAGATGTTTGCCCAGCTCAACGGCATCAACGCTATCCTGTATTTCTTACCGTCCAACTTGACACGTGCGGGGTTCAGCATCTCCCGCTCTCTCCTCTACGCCGGCGCTTGCGCCCTCGTCTATTGCTCGGGTACGATCCCTGCGATGTTCCTCATCGACAAGTGGGGTCGACGAACCATCCTTCTCATCGGAAGCGTCATGCTAGCGGCATCTCTCTCCATCGTCGGCGGTCTCCAATACTACTCCAACACCCTACCCGAAGGATCTGCGCGCATCCCCGTCGCAGACGGTCTCTTTTTCGGCGTTTGCTTCTATCTCTTCTTCTTTGGCGCCACCTGGGGACCCGGTCCTTGGCTCCTTGGCGCTGAAATTTTCCCTCTCCGCGCACGCGCCAAAGGCATGTCGTTGAGCACAGGTACCAACTGGCTCTTCAACTTTATCATCGCGTTCATCACGCCACCGCTGTTCCAGGCCATGAACGCGGGGTACTACTTCCTTTTGGTCGGCTTCTGCGTCCTCTCGTTTCTGGTAGTCTGGTTCATCTATCCCGAGACCGCACACAGAACACTCGAGGAGCTTGGGGAAGTCTTTGGAGACCGGGTCACCGAGGACGACAAGCTCACACAGGTGATAGCCGAACAATGCGC
This sequence comes from Tylopilus felleus, assembly GCA_038091295.1. Taxonomy (NCBI): domain Eukaryota; kingdom Fungi; phylum Basidiomycota; class Agaricomycetes; order Boletales; family Boletaceae; genus Tylopilus; species Tylopilus felleus. Next base: position 24,018 of record JBBPOE010000114.1, on the reverse strand, counting down.
GGATGCAACCAAAGTGGCAGCGGCGTCTGCGCTTACTGCTCGCGTCGACAACTCAGAGTTGACGCTGCGGATGTCCGATGACGTTGCGGAGGGTGCCGGGTCGGAAAAGAACCTTCCGGCTATACGAGAAGTAGAAGTAGTCACGGATCGTTTCGCCATGATAAACCATAGCTGAGATGACCATTACAGTTCATGTAGCGTTTGCCAGTAACAATCACTGTAACAGAGGTAATCCGTACGCTTGTCCGATATTCTAAACTCGTAGGGATTCTGGAAAGTCCGCAGGATAGCTTTCATCCCCTGGAAACATGCGGATGAAATCCCGAACAACTGGAGGCAAGGAGTCCGAAGGTATGCGGGGTTGCTCCATAGCGGAAGGATAGGAAGCACACGATCCTAGGACATTCAATCCAGCGCCTTTCGGCTTGATGAATTGAGCAGAACCCATCATCGGAGGCACGGTTGCAATGCGCGATGTGGCAGGTGAAACGAGCGGTGAGATGACCGGGGGAGGCGGAGTATCTTTCCTCGGCGCTTCGGAACCAGGCCGTTTCTTGCCAATTTCAGCGACGCAATGGGAAATCTCCGTGTCGGACTCCGCTTCTGTTGCCGAATCGTCCTCTGCTCCAGCAAGGCATGCGTCGCGAGCAGCCGACGAGTGATGCGGGACCTGGGTTATGTTTCGTGAAGGCGGGTCGCGCGTGGTATACACTTTGGTTTTCATCTTCATCTGAAGAATGTCCGACTCGGATTCAGATTCCGTGAGAGAATCCTCTATATGTGCAGGTGGGATGTTTTCAATCGAGTTGTGCTGAGGAGATTTGCGGGGCGTCTTTTCCTTGCGACTGGGTGTGCGATATGGAGTCGACCTCTTATGCCGAGGGGTACCCGAGGACTGGGACGATAGCGCATCCAATGTTTTATTCGTTGCAAAGAACGGACGAGATGGACCGGTGGGAGAGTCAATGGGCGATCCAACGGGGTCGGAACCAAGTGCGTATTCAGCAAGTTCACATGTGGTACGAGCGATCTGAGCATTTCCACGCCTGTGCCTTGGACATTGTGAGCGGAGAGTAGATAATGCATGGCTATAATATCTTACTTTCCAGGAGAGGCTGCTACTGATGAACTAGTCATAGCAGTACGTCTATGAGGTGTTGACAACGATAATTCTCGTTCTTCCTGAGTTTGCGAAGAAACGACATGCTCGATACGCTGGAAACATCGCTTGCGTTTAGGTGTCGCATCAGGATGGAGGAGGTATTGACTCTGCGATGAAGGAACAGGCATCATGGGTATGGCGGGACCGTTGGAAGGTTGACCATCCAATATCTGAAAAGCACCTTGCTTAAGCGGTGCAGATATACCGTGTTGCTCCAAAGTTTTGTCTTTCTCGTGAGAAAAAAAGGGATCTAGACCATCCGAGTCGCCGAGTAAACTTGGAAAATCCACAATCGAACGAGTTGAGTGCTGCACATGCGAAAGTACCGCATGGGATACCGCCGATTCTGTTAATCTTGGGGAGAATCGACTTGACTCAGTAGGTAAGGCACAGCTGGAACGTGTCAAAGGGGAGTGACCAACGCCATGCACGGGCTGAGATATTCTTCGAGACAATGTCTGTGGGGTAGCAATACCGGCCTCTGAATAATTGGGATGTCGGGGACCAGGGCGACCAGTGGACGGGATTGCAAGAGGGATACCAGATAACTCTGCACCCTCACGTGAGAATTGAGGTACTTTCGAGGGAGTAGGCTCAGACTCCAACTGGGTGAGACCCTTGCTCGCATTCTGCCCGACATACGACGACAAAGCAACAGTTTTAGTTTGTGACTCGAGACGTCCGTTGCGCGTGCGCTTTCGAGCAGAAGTCGCTGGTGTGGGCAGCTGCGGTCGCTGTTTGGACTGGCCAGCAGAGCTGCCTAACGGGCTTGCGGTAGAGCACTGCACATTGCTCTTCCTCCGCTTTGAAGAACGACCCACTGACTGCGAGTCTTCTGAGGATTTATCCTTCCTGGACGAAGCAGCGCAAGATTTGGTCTCCTTTCTGGTGAAATAGGACGTGAGTGGGAGTTCTTGTTGGGAGAGGTCCATGGAGGGAGGAAAAGACAGGAGTAAATTGCGAAGCAATAATGGTCGGAGTTGACACGCTTTAAAACTCCGCTCATAAACATGTCGCGTCACGCGTAACACCCCAGAGTCTCATCTATGATGGTCGAACTGGAACCACAGCTAAAAAAACGAAGAATGTCAGACTCAGCGCAACACGCGCCTTCATCTCAACTTCTAGTCAAAAAACTCTCAGAAAAAGCCAGGCTACCTACCCGTGGTTCAGCGCTCGCCGCGGGGTATGACCTCTACAGGTATCGCGTTTCCGTGCTTTCTTGAACGCTATGTTAAACCACACAAAGTGCCGAGGATAAAATAATTCCCGCGCATGGAAAGGCATTAATCAATACCCAGCTTTCCATCGCGGTTCCGGTTGGTACATATGGGCGTGTCGCGCCACGCAGTGGGCTTGGTAAGTGTATACTGTACAGATGTTTGTCTGCACTTGTCTGAGATACGAGCCTTGTAGCCTCCAAATTCATGATCGATACTGGCGCTGGCGTCATTGACGCAGACTATCGTGGCACGGTCTTTGTGCTGCTCTTCAACCTCTCTGACCAGGACTTTGAAGGTAAGCTCTGCTCCGGAACTGGAATGGTAAGCCGATAACGAAGTGAAAATTCCAGTGAAAGAGGGCGATCGCATTGCTCAACTGGTTCTCGAGAAAATATGCACTCCTGACGTTTTGGAAGTAGAGGTCTGTCATTCTCTCGGCGTATCATCGTACATGATGCTAATTATGCGGAAAGAGCCTTGACGAGACCCTTCGGGGAGTCAACGGTTTCGGGTCAACAGGTGGACACAGTCAACTGACAAAGTCGTGATCAACAACCTGCACATGTATGATATCTTGTTGATCTAGTAATCCCGAGAGATGACTGCTCTCTACCTGTGATATCGCTGGTGATTTCTCAAGTAACTTTACAAAGTTAGACGAGAGTGATTACTGCAAGACCACGAAACACACCGCAGCTGTGTCATCTCTCCCGATCAGTTTCCACAACATACATGCCCTCCAGTGTCCGGTTTGCGTAGTCAAGGAGTTTTGTTCCCTGTATCTCCTCGTCGAGCGGTTCCTTTGTCATTGGGAGGCCAGTGTCCTCCGCCCAGACGCGCCCATCTGGTATGGAGCTATCCGTCGGACGGCCGACGTCGACCAGTTTGACAGCTTCAACAAGTTTGACAAGCTCATCCAACTCTCTCTTTCTAGCATCATATTCGGGTGTGCCTTGAGTAGGTGGGATGAGAGCAGAGAGCTCATGGAGACGGTGAAAAGTGGCTGGGGAGAGGGATGGCGAAGGGTACGAAGACAAGAGTTGTCTGAGGGACCACGTCGGTTTTAGCGGTATTCCACAGGCATCCGTTCCCACTTGTCTGGTGTGTAGGAGAACTCCAAGCGTGCGCCTTGTGATTGACATGGAGAGGAAGCCGTGGGAAATTTGACACGGAGGTCTTGTCTGCCTCGACGATGAATCAAGCAACCACTCGTGCGTTCCTCAAACTACTGCCTTCTCCCCTCCCGCCATCGCTGCGGACCACACCTGCAAATCTTTATCAGATTCTCTCTCGGCACCCGAACGATGGCGCCGGTCAGAAGGTTCACCAAATCAGATGGACCGACAAGGGAATCGAGAACTGCTACTGGCAGGTGACCAAGACGCGTCTCAAACTGGAGGGCACGCATGGAAAGGCATGGGGAAAACTAGTCTGGAGGGGTGAGTGTGTTGGTCGTGGTATACACGGAGGCTGTCGGACGGGCTGAAGGAGGTGCTCTTGCAGGGAAAGTTGTGAGCAAACAAGAAGAGAGAATACCCGGGTCACTCAAATACAAGTGGTCGACGGGGCCGTCATAACAGAAGGTGCGTTGACTTGACTGATCCTAGCGGTAACTGGCTGACGTTTCTCTCAGTTTCGCAGTGGAGTCTGGACCTGCTCGCCGTGCTTGGCGCTTCGACCCCCCGACGTTCGTTGACGGCGTAGTACGCATATAATACAACACCCCATTAGTCTCGTTGGTAGTCATATTACAATCATCGAGTGTGACAAGTTGTCACACCAAGTCTTGTCACGTATATCTTGCACGGACATAGCCACCTCTCGGAGTAGTACACGTCCTGTTGCCGGCGTGTTTGCTGTAACCACTTCTGTAACCACCTTCCCTCCCACACTCGCAGTCCTCCGACATGGACTCACGACAGCTCATCGACGCGCAATTCAACCGCGCCGTAGAGATCGTACAAAGTCTTCCGAAGACGGGACCCATACAGACAAACTATGAAGAGAAGCTGACAATGTACAGGTTTGTACCTCATTCAACCAATCCCACACCGGGTCATTGATATCTTCGCTTCCTGCCATCCAGCCTTTACAAGCAAGGTTCCGTCCCCTCCTAACATCTCTGCAGTTTGGGCTCATGTCTGTCCCTAGCCACCGTCGGAAATGTCACGTCTCCCCGGCCAGGGATGTTTGACATGCTGGGACGAGCAAAATGGTAAAGCGCCCCTACGCTGCCTCCGCCAAATCACGTGTTGATCGTCTCTTATGTCCTAAGGGATGCGTGGGCGAAACACCGAGACCTGGACCAATATGAAGCGAAATGGCTCTATGTCGATGCTTTGTTAAAGGTATTCTATGCACCTCATTCCAATCTTGTCCAACGTTGACATGACTCGATCCAAGGCTTTGAGCAAATATTCCGACAAGACGGTTGCCAGGGACCTTATCGACGAATTACGTTCCTACGGTGGGCACCCCGAGAATCTCGTCTCAAGCTGTATGCAGTTGAAAAATCCTCTCGAAAAATATCTCTAACCTGATCTCATCCCCTACAGACACGTTGACCAGAACGGGATCGAGAGGCTCCTCATCTTCCACTTCAACGGGTTCTGAAGAGGCTTCCCCTATACCACCATCCCATGGACTCTATGATTCTCAACATCCGTCGTCCCACCAGCAATCAAATCCCATTCATGCAGAGAACTCTGACGATGGGGAAGCAGACGACGAAACTCGCGACCTCCCAGCTGTGCGCGACATTTCTCAACAACAGCGACCCCTCTCTTCCATCTCGTTTTCCTCGCGGTACAAAACTCCTCTAACGGGTTCATTTGGACTTTCCTCACCTCCACCACGCCGATTGAGCGTACCTCCAATGCAGCCCCTTCCTAATTTCGAGACGCCGTCTGCATTCGCAGATCCACAGACAGCCACATCTTTTTCTACATCTTCCCCATACACCTCTTCCACTTCCTATGTAGCTCCGTTGTCCTCCCGTGATTTCGCCCCACAAATACACTCTGCAGAGCTTCCTTACAGAAGCCGCACTACACCTTCTCGGCACAGCACCATACCTGGGGCTTATCCGAGACCCCCCTCGCGAGCGCTATCTGTTTCATTAGAGCATGCAATGGAGAATATGCAAGCGCACCTTGCGGCCCTCACAGAACGCATCGATACCCTGGAATCGTCCCTCGCGACTCATTCCCACCCTCAGGCTCAACTCTCAACTTCTCTTCCCTCTCGCGCTTCTTCCGGTCGTGGCAGTCCTGCAGACTCAAAAGCTGTTTCTCAGACTTCTGAGTGGGATGTCGATGACATGGGTCTATGGACACTCGTCTTAAAACCTCTGCTCAAGAATCTCTCGTTCATACAACGTCTCGTTCTGTTTTTCCTCCAAAGTGGCCAAGATAGATCTCCAGTGCTGATTATAGTCAGGAGGCTCTGCTTGGATATTTCGTTTGTACTGGCGGTGCTGGGACTCCTGAGGACCGTCTGGATAAAAACGGGAACGAGGCGACGGGAGGTCGGAGCTGCTTTGACCATTCTCTGGGCCGCTGTCGCAGGAAAGGGCCGAATTCCTGGAGGAAGAAGTTTACGGTTGTAACGCAGGCATGTTAATATTACTTATACCGTGTGTTTTTAGCTGCTTCAGCGCGAGCTTATAGTTTCAGGTAACATACGATGCTTTGAGAGAGATACACGAGTACGTCGTACAACGATTGATCAGTCTAATAATACAACTTTTCGGGTACCTTGGCTACGTGACCTCAAGACATGTCCACGACACAACGGATGCAATCCCCTCCCTAGATAACTATTCAGAACAAGGCAGGTGGAACGGTGTACATGCGACATACATGCATATCGTGGAACCCTTCGTTGATCTCTTCGAATTTGCGGTGATGAGTAACATATTCGTCGATCTTGAGTGTACCTTTGAGATAGTCTGATAATCGCCTTAGTTATCAAGAATCTGGAGGAATAGTTGTCGAGAAAGGTATACCCTCAACCAGGCCAGGCAACTCCGTGCGACCTTTTACTCCACCGAACGCCGTGCCTCGCCAAGTACGACCAGTGACCAGTTGGAATCTAGGTACCTCGTCAGCCCGGATGCGGCGAAAGCAGACTAGGCCCTACGGTCTCGTAGAGATCTCCTGGCCAGCGGCCGCAACACCGACGATGGTCGATACGCCCCACCCCTTGTGACAGGCTTCCAACGCCGCCCTCATGACCTGTACATTCCCCGTGGCGTCGAAAGTGAAATCCAATCCACCGTCTGTAATCTCCACCAGGTAGTCCTGGATCCGTTTCTCGGAAGGAAGACCCGTGGGGTTTACGAATTCGGTGGCACCCATCTTGAGGGCCCAATCTTTCTTTCCGGGGTTGGTATCGACGGCGATGATACGGGAAGCACCGACGACAGCGGCTGTGGAGATAATCCCGAGACCGATGGCACCGCATCCAAAGACAGCGACGTTGGAACCCTCTGCAGGCGGGCCGCGCACGCAACGATCAGCGAACGGTATAGCGGAAAGAGAGAGGTACACACTAATTCCTGGTTGCTTCACGACGGCGCCCCAGGCAGTGGTGATACCACATCCGAGGAGACAGACCTTCTCGAGTGGCGCAATCTTGTTGACAGCAACCACGGAGACGTCTGCAACGACCGTGTACTGCGAGAATGTGGAAGTACCCATCTGGAAGACAAGCATTTGCTCGGGTTGGCATCGCGACACAGTGGCAAGAGATGACCTACGAAGTGGTGGACTGGCTGGCCTTTGCAAGTGAATCGGCTGGTGCTGTCGGGCATTAGACCCTGCCCCTGGGTCGATCGCACTGGGCGCGTCGTGATCAATGTCTACCCGCAATCGAAATACAAATAAGTACCTTTTCCGCACAAGTTCGTCTTTCCACTCTTGCAGAACTTGCATTCACGGCATTCTAGAATGCATGTCAGAAGGTGTCAGATCACCCGACGAAGGACTCACCAGCCGTATACAGGGGAACGACATGGTCACCCTATGGGAAATACGATACGGATCAAGGATGTCGGATGAGGAACAGGAGACAACGCACGGGAACCACATTGGTGACACCTTCGCCCACTGATTCTACCTGTTTCGAATGAGGTGTGGGCCGCAGCTGATGACAGTGCACAGCAACTCACGATGCCTCCACCCTCGTGACCAAGGATCACAGGGAACAAACCCTGAGATCAACGTAAGTTATCAATCGCAACGGGAGTTGATCCCAAAATTCGCTTTACCGTACCTCGGGATCCTTGCCACTGCGCGTGTACTCGTCGGTGTGGCATATACCTGAACGGGGATAGGGTAAGACGATTTGGGGCGTGTTACCGCACAGGTGCTCATCGTCACGTACCGGTGTGAAGGATCCTGATTCGCACCTCGTGTGCTTTAGGAGGTGCGACCTCGACGTCCTCGATTTGGAGTGGCTGGCCTGCACCCCAGCAGACTGCCGCTTTACACTTGATGACCTGTCCCACCGTGCTCGCCATGGTACAAGACGATGTGGGAGTCTGGGAGGCAACTTAGCGGGATGCTACTTCTACTCACGTTTGACCAACGTGATCGAGTTTCAGTGTCAAGCGGGCGTACGGCTAGATACTAGATAGTTGACCCTAGATCGCTGCGGGGTTTCAACGGCGTCGAGAATCATGGTCTTTCCAAATCTCTATTACAAGCGCGTACGTCTCATGTTTCGACTCTCCAACCCCTCGTCCAACCTGTGTGTCAGACCGCTGCCACCGCCAAGGCGTGCTACATATGCTACAAACCGACCGTGACCGTCCTCGCCACGATCGACACCGCGGACTTCTTTTACATTTGCCCCATCCATCTCATGGACCGTGGGTTTGCGACAAGGGCGCCAGAGCCAGAGCCAGAGCCAGAACACAAGAAACCGTCTGTCAGCCCCGAAGAGATTGCCAAGGTGAAGCAGGAATGGGAAGAGAAACAACGTCAGAAGACACAGAAGAAAGAGGAGGGCCAGGGTGATGGAGATGGAAAGAAAGGTACAGAGGGCGCGCAGAAAGATGCAGAGGGAAAGGACGCAGACGCTGGAGCGAAAGCGGACAGCAAGCAAAGGGAGAAGCCCGCCACGAACGCTGCGGTCGCACCAAGCGTCTCGCCGTCAGAAGAGCCGACTCCCTCCAAACCAACGCACGAACGATACGTTTTGCATCGCGACATCTTTGCGCTCAGAACTGCTGATCACCGTAGAAGAAGACAAGTAGCTCAAGTCAAGGACCTCGCCCCTCGCCTGCCAGGTGCACCCAGGAGTGCATTACCATAGCTTGTCTAGAAAGTCGACGGTGGATTATTCAAGTCGTATGCCCCCTCCATACTACCCCGATAGTACACTGAACATCTATTACGACTCTAAGACTGATATCACATATTACAAACTCATATCATAGCCTGAACACCGAAACTAGAGAGTGCTCCAACAGCAAGACCGACAATTACAAAGGAACCACCCAGTGTTGCAGCGACATCTACGTCATCGCGATGCCCGTTCAACCTGGGATTATGCTCGACGGATGACACGGCAAGCAAAGCTATGGTTGAGACATAGCCGTTGGTGTATCCCATCGCCAGCAGTATAATCATGAAAAGGATATCGGAATGTATCAAAGGAGATACCGGGATGGTCAATGCATGGCGTTGGACGTTGCAGAGAAGTATCAGGGGGATAAATAGCGTCCGTAAGAGAGACATTGCCAAAATCTTCCTAGCGGACCAGACGATTAAGCGAGGGAAGGAGCAGGCGTACCGCCCAACAAAATCTCCAGTGTTGAAAGCCAAGAAATGGAGTGCGGTAAATAGCAAGGGATGAATGCCTAGATCCACAGATCGCACACGAACCGTGATCGCAGGAAAGATCGCCTGTCAAAGATGCTATCAATTGCAGAGCGACGACAGTAATAAAGTAAGCACTTGCCAGGGTGACTGCGAACACAAACGCGATAGAAAACATGAAGATCAAGTTCTGTTTCAAAACCTGATAAACATGTGAGTTGGAAGCTGTCGGGGGACCTCTGCGATCACCCGCGATCAATCCAGTACGCTCCGCTGTGTCTCCATCTTCGTAGCGCGGTTCCACAGCACTGATAATCGACTGATAGTAAGGCTGCTTTGTCAACCAGGTGTAGACGACAAGTACGCTGAGGATGAAAATAGCGGAGACGCCAAAGAAAATCCGTGCAGCTAATTCCTCGGCGCGATGATTTGTATGGTCGGTTTCTACGACCAGCTTTGAGGCGATTTGCGAGGGCGAACCCAAAAGAGAGATAATCGAACTAGAAACCTGTACGAGACTGACCGCGACCCCGACGGCAGCTTGTCCTGATATCATAATTTGCAGGAATGATGCACCCAGTACCGCCGTCACAGCGTAGACAGCTGTACAGAGATAACCACTCGCGATTGCCATTATAGCCGTGTTGAGGAGGGCGAATGTAAAAAAGATCCATGGGGTGCCTTGGATGAAGGTGCTGAGACATAGTGACGTGACACAGAGGGTCATCACAATGATAGATGCCAATATACGGCGAGATGGGGATGACTGTAAAACATGGACTTGGTGAGCCCTCCTTATCACAACCCCCTAGAGACTCACGAACCTGTTTAGAAGTGATTGTAGAGTAAGACTGGAAGACTAGATTGGTCAATGTGTAGACGCTGGACAAGTACGAGCTGAAGGTCGAATAGAAAGGGGACCCAACCATCCGGGACAAGAAAAACGGCGTTGCATTGATCAGTGCTGAGGGGAGGCGTGAGCACTGATAAGACGGGTACCGAGAAGAATCACCGTTCCAAGGTAGCAGAATGGCACAACCCAGAAGGAAATATGTCCATTTGGTTCGAGCCTCTGCTGGAAAGGGCTGCTGGGTAGCTGTAGAATGGAGGTCGTCCCCACCATTGTGCACCACGTCAGAAGGGTTGGCCGGTCCCTCCGACGACGGAATGGCGCGATATTTGAAACGAGGGCTGACCATGCTGATGGTCCAGAGGATAAAGTCGCTCACACGCCCGGGGGAATTGCGTGGTCCTCGCGACGCTATTCGGGCCCGCATATAGAGGAACAGGAATAATTGCTGGTGCTGTGCGTTCAAAGGTCCAGCTAGTCCAAATCGGTCCAAAGTAACAGTTCCCTATTATGACAACGAAGTAGCTCTAGCTCTATGTATCGACTTTATTTCCGGGGCACAGCACCAGGAATGACTTGGTTGGTAGCCTCCTTCAGCACCAACTGTGTCAACTTCTCATTCTGCTTTTGCGTCTTCCTCTGCTTCCGTTTCACCTTGCGCTCGATCTTGGCCTTGCGCTCCGCCGTCAACCATCGCCTCTTCATTTCCGCTTTGCGTTCTTCCTCCATCTTCTGTCTGAACTTGAACACACCTTCAGCACGCGCCACTCTCGCAGGTCGACCATTCAGGTGGATCAGCTCTCGCTCAACGAACTTCTTGAGAAGCTCAGCCCTGCGGACCTTGGCAGCCTGCCAGCGACGTTGTTTCTTGGCTCGGCTGTGTGGGTTCGAAAGCTCTTTCGAGACGTGGGACTCCATTGGCGTCGACTCGTCAAAGGGTCGCGGCCGAGGGCTGAACAGCGCGTTGATGTACGCGTTTTCGTCGGCCGGGTCGAGTTTTTTGAGGTTAGGAGGCTGATAGGTAATCTTGAGAACCGTGTCCTTGGTGGTATCATAGAACGCGTTGGCTGATGCAGCATGGGCAAAGCGTCACAGCATGTCCGTAGCCATTGAACGTGATACAACGCACCTTCTGCTCGTTCTGGGAATTCATGTTTTGGCCACGGTATAACGAGTGGGGCTCTGTCAGTCTTCTTGAAATATGCAGGCGTTGTCGCGAGAGCGATACGCTTCCAATCGAAACGACGAAGCGCGGGTTGCCAATGAGAGTCCCTCACTCCAACACGTCGCGCAAACACACTATCGTTGTGTAAGTTTTCATTACAGAGTAGCAGCTGGAGGAAGCATGCTCACTGGATTTCCTTCTCTCCACCTTGTGGCCTTGTGACTGTATGGGGGCCCATGAAGAGCTGGCATCTTGAGTAATGTACGCTTCTGTTAACTGGCGCCTTATTGGGAGCTGCTTCCTATCACAATGGTTGATTATTTTGGATCAACCCGCAACCCTTGGCGCACCTTGACGTTCCCCTTGAGATATACGCGGTTCGAAAACTTGTTTATGCTCAGAACCTCATGAAGCTTGCTCCCTTCACCACGAATGCGAATCTTGTCTCCGGGAACGACATTCCAGTGTTTGATACGATCCTTAACAGGGACTGCTTTAATAGCAGGGTCATAGCGTGAACGTCGCTCGAACCAATGCTTCGGGACAGGCAGGAGATGTCGAAAATTCTTTGTCCATGGCACCCTAGTAGTTGCCTTGAGAACTTGCACGCGTGATAATGACATGAAGCAGGGAGAACGAAAGCAAGTCTTACCGAGTGGCACTGACGGCGGGAACTAATTTCTTTCTGACTAAGCATTTACCCCTGTCACCACCTTGCTTCCTGGTCTGACGGTACAGGTTATTATGTGGAAGGTAAAAGTACACTGGGAATAACAAGAAAGGTCCCCCAAAAACATTCGTGTTATCTGTTACATCACCCCGCTGGCATAGGGCCAGCTCTTGTCGAAGTCCATGCTCCCGCGGCCGTGCTAGACTCTTCCAACTCGAGTGTCTGAAATCGGGATGGATAAGGCTATCAAGCATCAGTGGAATAACATGACCGACCTCAAGCAACATCCCGGTGATATTATCCACCTCTGCAGGTGGTACACCCCCACACCCAGCGCCAATAAGCCTCCTGTAGTCAGCCATCCGTCCGCCTGTTCCCGCTACCGCCTGGAATGCAGTCAGCTGATCGAATAGCTCCTTCCTTCGCTTGCGACGATGTCCTAGCTCTTCCCTTGACAATTCGCAGGCCGCTCTCATCGAATCCTGCTCATTCGGAGAATCAGCGAATAGCGCAAGAAGATCCGTGATATCCTCTTCCTGGGGCAGTGCTTTCCGTTTCCCCTTGCTTTTATCCTTGTCCTTCCCTAGTTCTGTTGGTCCTTCGCCCTCAACGTCATCGTCCGTCCGGTAGGGAACAGTCGCGGGTGTGATCTTCAATTCCCCGGCCGCCACATCTCTGATCGACTTTTCTCGGTTCTCCTCATCCTTGACCCACTTTTCCCACCCCAATCGATACCTTCTCCCCATCTTGTCTAACAACTGGCTCTCTAGCTCCGACAACATCCCTTTCGCTAGCAGCAGCCCCTCTGCCTGTGTCTTGAGTTGATTGACCGCCCGGTGACTCTCGAGGATTTCTTGTTGGATATTTTGCAAGAGTGCATGAGCTTGATTCATGTCGCGTTCTTTATCCTGAAGCTCGCGATCGAATGATGCGCCCAAACTATCAAGCATGCTCGTCAATTCGTTGACGCATTTTGTGCTCGCTTTCTGGCCAGTCACTGAATGGCGTAGTGGTAGGCGCTCGGCACCAGTGGGGATGGCAGGGGGAAGAGTCTGCAAAGGATACGCAGCTTGCGCGTTACGAAAAGACATTGCTGAAAGTCGGGAAATTGGTCCTGGAGATGACCGGAAACGCTCGTCCTCGAGAATATAATCTTCAGAACTCTTTCCGTCTCGGTTCACGAGCTTTGGGTCTGCCCCATGATCGATAAGCAGTTTGACCAGGCGCTTGCTTCGGCACCGAGCAGCCATTGTCAATGCGGTCTCGCCATCTTCGTCTTGGAAATTGATCACGTCCGCTAACTCCTTGGGATAGTCGGCCAAGCGACCGAGCACTGTTTCCAGGTAGTAACGCGCTGCATGCGTTTTCCCTTTGGACATCGCGACATCAACGATGTGATGGAAAACGGTCCGATTGTAGTTGTCGATGTTGAGGGTGGAACGATGGAGGAGTTCGTACAACTCCGGGAATTTTCGTACGTCGTAATTGTTTGCAAACATGACGCTGCGCATCATTGCAGTCTGGCCCGCCTTGTTCACTTTAAAGATATCAGCCCCGGCCGTGAGCAGTAGCTTGACGATGCGCAGTCGGCCCATGGCTGAAGCCCAATGCAATGCAGTGTGCCCGTCATCATCAATGGCCATGTTCGCGTCGAAGTCTTGGGGAGGTGAGATAAGAACTTGAGGAATTTGATTCGTGTCCGAAATGAAGTATTCGAGGATCTGATCGCTGTAAGCACGCGGATCGTCAGCGCCATTGGTTTGTGTGGCGATCTCATCTTCTGAGGCATCGTCGAGACGTTCTGCGAGGTGGCGTCGCGACGGTTTACGTCGTACACCGTGCCTGCGATCGTCTGACGCGTCGACTTGATCGTATGCATCAGCAATGGGAGAAGGGGTAGGTGAACTAGATGATCCACGTGATGGAGATGATGTCATCGAGCCATCTTCTGACCCGGGTTCAGAAAACAATTGTTGTTCCAACTCTTCTTCAGCATCAGCATGACGGCGTGAACGGGTACTAATGAGAGCAGGAACCGGCTCGTTGGTAGCAACCCGACGGGGAGGTTTCGCAACGGAAGCCGAGGACACGAGATGTTTCGGAGCGAGAGGTGGGCTCTTTGCCGCGGGTTGGAACTCGATGATGGGACGAAGGGCCACTTCACAGTTGTATTGCCTGGCGAGGGCGAGTCCTCGCTCGAGTGGTATCCATGTCCCTGTGAAATACGGGGGTCAAAGTTCGTGGTAAGATAGTTGAAAGAAAGCAGACTGACCCTGATATTTTCCATAACCGCCTTGAACTTTCTCGTGTTCGCCCTTCTGGACCTCTCGTTCCAGGACTCGGGTGCGCTGTGGTTTGTCAAAGCCGGCGACTTTGAGTATTTGGGTCGCGTTAAGCCAGGAATCTGAGCGCCGCCGCATCACTGCGATACCTTTGCACATCCTAGACGCGTTAAAGAGGTGAGTACGATGATTGTCGCGCGCGGCGGGGAGTTATGACAAACATTTCATACACGGGTATCCCGCTGTAGGTCGCCTGGGGATGGGAAAGTGTGAGAGGAGAAAATGAAAAGACGAGGGGATGAAGTGAGGATACCTTGAATATTTGATTTTCAGGCATTGTCTGGACCGCTGTGCGCGTAGGACGGTGAGACTGGCTTGAATGAATGAGCTGTGAATGTGATACTCTGAGGCTCAGGTGTGCCAGTGGGCGTGTACGCGTGCTTCAACAAGGACAAACAACGCGATCACCCGGGCCCCTGAACATTGTCTCAACGCCCTCGCCCAGGAAATCCGCATACACGACGTGCATTTCTCCCGCTCCTGCGCTCACATCACGCTGCAAGGCCTCCTGGGCCACCTCGTGCAGGACATGCTGTCGTTTCGATGCAACCATGTGTTCCGACACCCCGTGCCCTGGGTCATTTCTTTCAGACTCCCTTCAGCGATCTCCCCCGAATGCGTCTCGCCGCTCTCTACTTGGTTCTCCCCAAGTCGCGTCTCTCGTCCATACGAACCCTAGACTGGGGTTTGTTCGTCTGTTTTTGGATATATTTTGACATGTTGATACAGAACACGACGGTCACGGGACCTGTTTCCTTTTCCAAGCTCTTCTTGGCTTCCAAACGCCTACCTCGAGGCACGTTGCCACCGCTCTTTATTGTCGCGCTCTCTCTCTCTCGCACGATCCACCTCCTTTCCTCCTACCAACCCACTCCTATATCCGCTGCGTCCCTAAGCAGGATCGTGCATACCTATGGCTCCCAAGTGTGAGCCATTATGCCACTTTGGAGACAGGCAAGTCCTTCCCGCTCAAGCCTCGCCTCCTCCTCAACGACCTCGTCATCAGGCTCTACTTTACAACTTTTCCCCATCCCCCTCCCGGCCCACACGTACTCAATAATCAACCCTCTGACCCATCCAACAACCCCCGTGTACGCGCCAGACCCAGAGGCGGCCCATCCGCATCTCCCGACGATGACGCTACCTACTACTACTTCACGATCGATGACCAACTACTCTATCTCTCCTTCTTCCAGGATTGGGGTCCTCTCAATCTCGCAATGGTTTACAAGGCTTGCATCCTTATCCACGAACTACTGGAAGTAGGTACAGCTTCTCCAACCAGCGCGGGCATCCCGCTAATTGCTTCATTAGGACAAGGACCTTCAATCACATCGCCTCGTTTTGTATTCTTCCGATGACCCGCGGCGGAAAGCGAACGCAGCTCTTTTGATCTCACTTTATGTCGTATGTACCCTATCCTGATTTCACCCCGCTTTTCACACTCTTCTCAGATGATCGTACAACGTCGTGCACCGTGGGAAGCCTTTCATCCGATTGCCGAGATCGAATTCATGCCCTTCCGTGATGCCGGACGCGGACCTTCCGACTTTAATCTCAACATCCAAGACTGTCTGTGGGGAATGTGGAAGGCGATGCAAAACGGCCTATGCGATATGAACGAGTTCAGTGTGGAAGAGTATGAGTACTATGAAAAGGTTGAGAACGGGGACTGGAACTGGATAACGCCAAACTTTATCGCATTCGCATCGCCCGTGGACTCCACCTGGATCAAGAGTCAGAAAGAGGCAAAGCAAGCTGCAGATCCCTCTTCTCCTGCTCGACCCGGACCAGCAAGCCCCGCTCGTTTACCTGCTACTAGTCTCGCCCTTCAACGCAAATTATCTACGCCATTTTGCAATTGCCTCGATTACTTCGAAAAACGCGGAATAAAGGTCGTCGTTCGTTTAAACACCGAGCTGTACGATAAACAACTATTTCTTGATCGCGGCATCGATCATCAAGACCTTTATTTCGATGATGGCACGAACCCCACGGACGAAATCGTGCGGACGTTTATCGATCTGTCGGACGTCATAGTGGAGAGTGGTGGAGTAGTCGCTGTTCATGTGCGCCATTTTCTTCACCTCTCTTGTCATCACTTGACGGATACGTGGTAACGATTTTTCTACCAGTGCAAAGCAGGGCTTGGACGAACTGGCACATTAATCGGAGCCTATCTCATCTGGAAATATGGGTTCACCGCCGCCGAGGCCATCGCTTTCATGCGCATCGTCCGGCCTGGAAGTGTAGTGGGTCCACAGCAACAATACATGTATCTCAAGCAATTGGAATGGGCAAAGTGGGCGGCAATTGACGAGATGAGACGAACGCAGGCTGCCGCTGCTGCGGCTCCGGTACCGGTGGTGACACCAGTTACCCCCCCTGCCGAGCAGGATGAAGAGATGGGAGAGGATGGTAGGGTGACGCCACCTACCAACGGTGTTTCCTCCATTCCTTTACCTCCAGTCACACCCAATCGACACGTGGCCGCCGCTGCAGCGAAAGCCCACGCGATTGCTCCTCCAGGGCAACCAAGGAAGACACCCGTGGCGAAGCGGATCGCGGTGGATTCTGACGATGAGAATGGGGAGGCAGACGACACTCTTCCAGCCCTTGGCGCGGCGCCACCCGTTGCGAGGCAACGTGTCAGGACAACCACACGGCAAACTGGATCAAGAGCAACGGCGTCGGAGCAGCGGCCTACGCGCGTGCTGCGCTCCGCAGTTGGAACCAACCAACGAAAGCCACCTTCCACCCATACCAGCGGTGCGGCTAAGACGACCGCACAACCGCCAAACAAGATACCGAGACTGGCGTCGGGGGCAACCACACGAAGTACGGCTACCAGAGGGGTTGGCGCACCTTCGACACGCAGAGTTCCCCAACCACCACCATCACCGACTCCATCGAGATTACCCACATTAGCGAAGCGGAACAATGCAACCAATACCCTGGCGGAGATGGCTGCAGGAACGAAGTCGAAACCTTCTTCTGATGCATGGATGACGACCGGTGCATCTGCCGTCGTGGTTCCCGCATCGAAAACCACTCAACGACCGGGCCCACGCCCGGTAAGACGGAGGAGGAGCAGTTTTAGTGCTGCTGATGTCGTAGCATAGCGGACGTTACGCTCGTTTTTGCTTTGCTTTGGTCTGTCACGCTCAGTTTGGTCGTTTCACGGTGTTTCGTTTTCAGTTTGTATTTATCATGATCTCCTACTTTTCTGGCATTGTAAAGGTTCAGCACAATCCCATCGACATGACCTCATCCACACACTGCCTTTGTTTGTGTATATCACCAATTCAATGATCAAAGTACGGCGCATGACGTGCTCGACGAATTCACACACGAGTTGGTTGCATCTATTTACTCGACATTCTTCTCTACGTTGGAATATTTGTGTACACACTCGAAGAACCACTTGAGATCATCTGGGTCAACGCCAGGCGTGATCCCATGTCCCAGATTTGCGATCCAACCCGTGGTGGGACGAGGTGCACGAAACGCGGCGCACATCCTTTTCACCTCCCGCTCGATGGCGTGCTGCCCGCCATACAGCACGACGGGGTCTAGGTTTCCTTGCAGAGCCACGTCCCGCGGGATAGTGCCCTCTCTGGGATCCGCGGTCCAGTCTAGACCGACGACGTCGTACTTGGCCGTGGCCGCGAGCGCGGGCGAAGCCCCCTTGGCAAACAGAATCATGGGCACGGGCGCAAGACCGCGCGCCGACAGCTGTGTACGCACGCGGTCGGCGATCTGGGCGACGTACGGCAACGAAAACTGTGCAAAGTCGTGTGGGGACAGGTCGCCGCCGTTGGAATCGAACACTTGGAGCAGCTACCCAAACGGACCCTGGTCAGGGGGAGAAGAGATGGGGAGAAAGAGACGGGGACGGACCTGTGCACCGGCGTCCACCTGACCGACCAAGAAATCGATGCATGCCGTCGTGATGCGTTGGAGGAGCGCTTTCGACTCGTCTGGGTACTTGAACAACCAAGTTTTCGATTTTTGGAGCGTCTTGCTCGCGCCGCCCTCGATCATGTAGGACATGAGGGTCCAGGGGGCACCACAGAAGCCGATGAGCGGGACGCGGCCGTCGAGGCGCTTGCGTGTGAGGGTGAGGGCGTCGTAGACGTATTGGAGCCTTTCTGTGACGCGATCTGTCTGCAGATCCTGCACGTCCTCGGGGACGTGGAGTGGTGTTGTGAAGACAGGGCCGGGGTTCATGAGGACCTCCATGCCCATGGCTTGGGGGATGACGAGGATGTCCGAAAAGATGATGGCCGCATCGATAAGGCCGGGATAGCGATCTATGGGCTGCAATGTGACCTGCGTTGCGAGTTCAGGGTCCTGGCATAACTGGAAGAAATCGTATTTCTGGCGGAGCTCTCTGAACTCTGATAGCGCACGGGTTGAGTGTGTGTGCGCAGCGATGAAGGAGATAATGATGACCTGGGAGATAACGGCCAGCCTGACGCATGACCCATACTGGCGCGCGCTCGGTAGGATGACCCCAAGCTGCACGCAGAATGAGGTCGTTTTTGAGCGGAGGAAACACGTTGGCCATCGGTCGTAGTGATTAACCCTGAAGTCAAGCACAGCCACACACACGACGACGACGACGACGACCATGTCCAGCCCGGACCAACTGATCGACGAGCGAGTCCAATCTATTGCGCTCACTGGTGCTAGAGCTGAATGGACACAGATTCAAAAAGTCGGGCGAGTTTGACCGGTTACGACGGGAACTCTTGACGCAGTTTCAGCACAGCGTAGGTTCACTCTCTGGACTACTGGTATAATGTGCTCATGTGCCATAGGAACGGAGTGTAGGATTTCAGTCGCGAGTAGACGACATTGCACGACAGCGACTAGCGTCGGATCCCGAGTTGATCCACCAATCTCAGGATGTGATCTACCGTGAACTGATGGGAGAGATAGACCGGTGAGCCTTAGTGTTGTCGTGTGTTATTTTCGAGTTATTGGAGTGGTGGCAGGTATCCGATCTTGGAACGTGCGGTGGCAGAAGCACCGCTGCTGTCTGAGACGTCGTTCGCCGAGACCATTCGGACATCGGTTCAACGCATTCTCGACGAGAATCGCGTTCCCTCGGAAAATCACGGAGAGTGATGTATCGGATTTGGAAATCGATCGATCGATCGATCACACCACGTTGCCCGTCCTCAACGGACAGAAGCATCACACGTGTATCTCGTCTCCGAGGCCAAGCGGAGTCTGATTGCAAGAAATCATGTACATCAAGTAATATCGGTATAGATCAGTGCATTGGGTCTTGTTGGATCAGCTCCAGCGCCTTTGCTGACCGAGGCTTGATGGAGCACTTGAACGGCTTGGGGTGACTGCAGACCCGTCAGTTCGACATCGAGACGCTCACACGATCCCTTACCTGATGGTACCCGTCGATGGATCAACCTCTGGCGTGATCTCGACACCGTTCTCAATAATCTTCGAGACGTCAAAGACCGCGACAGACATGGCGGCCGAGATCCATACAGACGCATCAGCCAAGTGCAACCCTGTTGACAAAGTTCAGTCAGCTCTCAATCAGACGTAGCATGTGGACGTCTAGTAACCTGGGCAGATACTAATCAAGCGTTGAGTCATCCGAATAACCAGATAACTAGACACCTACCGTCTTCCGAAACCGAAGCAGACATTGCGAGGGTCCGCTTCAGGTGCCTTTCCGTCCCGGGCGAGGAAACGCTCGGGCTTGAACGCGTTGGGTTCAGAGTAAGTCCGGGGATCGTGGAGCATATACCTATCAAAGACACATCAGCAACATACAGCGAGGCATAGAACAAGTACATACCAAACATTGGCGATGACGATAGTGCCTTTGGGAACATAGTATCCATTGTGAACGTCATCTTCGGTCACGCGGTGAGGAACAGCTATTCCGGCATCAGCGGACTACCCACACACGAGCATCACAAGGCACGCACCGAGAGGGACGACAGCGTTCCAGCGAAGCACTTCTTTCACAAGAGCCTCGATGTAAGGGAGGGAATCACGGTCTGCGAAATTCGGAAGACGATCCGAGCCAATGACAGCGTCAATCTCTGCTTGTGCCTTCTTCAGCACATCCGGATAGAGCGTCAAAGCCAAGAACAGAGAGTAGATGGCCGACACAGTCTAACCACGCTTCACATCAATAACACGCCTCAGGAAATGCGCATCACATACAGTATCAGCACCACCTGCATGACGCACTCAGTCGACCGTCGTCCCCAAGACGGAATACAGACTTACCAGAATACAAGGAAGCAGCAGACCATTTGACGATGTGATCCTCCTCTGCAGACAAGGTCCTCCCTTGAAGCAAGTTGGAGACAAAGGACTCGGGGGCGATACCCGCAGCCTAATCACACACACGTCATTTCATGTACCACCGCGACAGAACGCCAAACCTACCATTTGATCCTTGACGAATTGGTATGGTTTCTGAACCATTGCCTCGAGCGTCGTACGCCATTCTTTGGCCTTGAGCTTGAAACTCGCACCAGGGAACCAATCGGGAACATAAGCCACTGTAAGCGAACGAGATGAGATAGATTGTTCCCTCTAGAGCGATGCACTGACGGGACGGGATAACGTCAACCATAAAGGCACCGGTGGCGGTGGACGTCGAGAACTGCTCGACAGCGCGGTCGGCGAGGTCCACAAAGGGATCCTGATGTTCCTTGACCTCATAGCCATGGGAAATACGCAGAATGATGGCACCGGCGGTGTGACGGACGTGTTGTGACAGCTCAGCAGGTTTGGCAAGCACGCGCTGGAGGAAGCGATGGGTCTCGATTTCCTCGATGGGGTGGTAAGTATCCATAGCTGCACGGCTGCCAATTACGCGTGCAAAGTTTTTGCGGTATTCACGGAATCGGTCGCCATAGGGAAGGAGAACGAGGGTGTTCTTCCAGCCAACGAGTTCGCCACCCATCGGAAGGACGGGACGATCCGAATAGGAAGAACTCTTCTTGTCGAGCAATTCTATCGCGACGTTGACATTGTTCAAGACGACAATGTGCTGACCCAGAACCTCTACGTGAGCGATGTCGCCTAGAACGCACAAGTAAGGCATGGCGCGACACAGACGAAAGGGACACTTGCCATATTTCTTGGCCCACTCCATGAAGGTGAGCCAAGGTTTGACGGAGGGCATGTCAGCAATGTTACCGACGAGAGGGAGACCCTTGGGACCAGGAGGGAAGGGGGCAGGTGCCTTCTTGGACAGCATTTGTTGGATGAAGTAGAGACCGACGCCTGCGAGACACAGGTCCAGCCATGTAATGTTGGTGAGCATTGTTCGACGAGAGCAAGGTGAAGTGAGATGGGGTGAAGATAAGGAATGACAAGGGTACAGAGATAGAGGGGGAGGGGCGGTGGACAAGTATCAGCCCTGCGCTATCAACAGGATATTATATCTGCATTTGGGGCTTCTACCCGACCAACCTGGGAATGCCGCGGGTTTTCTCTACACCGGTCGTCCTCCCCGAAAATGCACCCTTGTTGGGTCTCTAGGTGATCGGAATCTTACAAGCGACCCGCTTCTTGTGCAGGGTCGCGATACCATATGGTTCACAAAGACTTTGCAAGGGTCCTGCAGACATACAACATCAACCTCGAGCATTCGGAGGGTGCCACTTACTGCACACACAAAAAAGGTCCCGGAGAATCAATAAATGCTACCGGTGCTGATCCGAGTTGCTCCTCAGGCTCTGGGAAGACCCGAGGCTGAGATATTCGACGAGAGGAGCGTAATGTGGATCCACTCCAACCAAGTGGACCAACCAACCAAAACAGTTTATCCTCAGCGGTCTTCTCCGGAACCTTATTGATGCGCCGCATGACAAAACCTTTCGTGATCGATGCATATACTAGTCCATTTACTTGGTGGCGCTGTTGAACCGGCCTGTTTTGGCTGCAAGTTTGTAGTTCCCTGACTCACTAAAACTACCGCCAACTGAGGTCGCTAACCCGAATGCGTTTATTAGGCAATCGATCGCGCTCTGCAGACGCTTTGAGTAGTAGGATGCCCCGATGCTTGGCGTTTCGGCGGAGCCCCCGAAACGTGTGGTCAGGAGGTTAGGTTTTGGCGCAGGAACGGCCCTTAATCTGAACCCTTGGATCGGTAGTGGCCAACGATAGACCAGCCAGTAAGAGTTGTCAAGCAACCTCTCACCGACTCAGCCCGGGCCACGTTTACCGAGGATTCGGGAACCACTGGGAAATCAGTTCATGGGGTCCCTGCTGGTACATTGCACAGCGGTCCCAAAAAAAAAAACACAGATCGAATGATGTCTTTCTCACTCAACTCGATCCAGAAGTCCGTTTATCATCCCTTTTTTTGGCTTCATAGGTTTTTGCACTGGATGGGCCACCCGTCGTAAGTGCTGTCAGCCTTACGTACATGCAGAACATGAACATACTCGTGCCTTGGCAACTTTGCAGGTGACGGGATGGTAAGTGTCAAAAAACATTTCTGGTCATCCAGGCAGCACTTTGCACCAACGGATTGCATTGCAACGGTACTAGATTATGCATGGACGGGATCGTTGTAGTAAAGCAGGCTCCATTTCCGCTAAATTTTGAAGGTTGAAAAAAAAAAAAAAAAAAAGAGTCACGATAGCAACCTCAGGCTCAAAGGATTAAAGGATTGGAACGAACCTTATCGGTCTCAGGCAATCGGGTTAACCTACTAAGTATGTAGCCACAGGGTCCTTCACGTCACCACTTGGACAATCCTGCGCCGGTGGGCCACCGCCGATCAGTCAAGCAAAAAACACACCTCACATGGACAGCTCACCTCCGCGATGTATTCCCGTGTAGTGTCAACTTTGACGGAAATAGTGTTGGGCATACGCTGATAGGACAATTAGACCGTGTCCTACCCAGTCCCTCGAGAAACTTACCCTTGATTGTGTTGTGAGCCTAGTTCCGTTCATCATTCGTTGCGTTGCATCACCCAGCGATATCCCTTCGCTATCAAAATCGCCCTTCAATTCTCGGCGCCCGTTCAGAGTGACAAGGAGTGAGTTGCAATACACTGTAAAATCATTTATAAAAATGCGATCACTCCCCGAGACAGGACATACGTCGACCAATGTTTGTGTAGATCGCTATGTGGATGAACGCGTGTGGCCACAGAACAAGCTATGACACGATCATAAACAAGCAGTCGCATGCAATACACGACAACACATACACATGTCAGCGAGGCGATTGCACAGAGACTGTCAACCAGTTAGCAATTCACACCTCGGCAGAGCATGGAACCGACCTCGTCAAAAGACCAGTGTTGATGATGAACACGATCTACACTGAGCTCATCGTTCCCCGAAGGTAACTCCATTGGTATAGACACTTACCAGTCGGCTGATCATCGTGTCAGTTCTAACAACGGGACGTTTAGAATACGCGGCGAGTAAATGTGGGGAAATAATCACTTTCGGAAGCCAGTTCGCCAACTCTGCAAGAAAGAACAGAGCAACACGGCGATGAGGAGGTCCCCTGCAGAAGAGACCGCGTTGATTGCTATCGACCAAGGCTGGACACGACATTGGCGGGCCGTTCAGGGGACTACGTTCATCTCACTTACCGCCATGGTTCCCAGCCGTTGCAACGTGCCCAATTGTACGCTGTGCATGCATGAGCAAGCCATTGACAGGAAGAGTGTACCAAACAGAAACATACGACTTGCTAGCAAAGACTACACGGTGTCATGGGTGTCAATGACATCTATGCACACAGCTGCTTGTCACTCA
>JBBPOE010000113.1:0-54969 GCA_038091295.1 Tylopilus felleus | reverse complement strand
AATGATCTAATCACTTCTAAGCGCTTATGTAATCGCCTTCTGTGCCTATTGATGGCCCAGAAGCTAGGGGGTAAGCCACACTGAAGTATATTACAATTTAGGTCTGCTTCTATAAGTGATTCTCATAGCCTAACTTGAATGTAATGTACAGTAATTACAGGTTTGTCATGCACTACTGAAAAGCAACAGATTGTGCACAACACTAAAACCTACTATTGCAGCTAGTATTGCATTATTTCTACAGGTACAGGTGGTAAAACCGTGGCAACCAATTAGATCACCAACTCGTTCATTCTAACAGCTAGGCCAGCCAAGCATTGTGGTGAGAACAGTTTAATATTAAGTATGTACTTACCTCAGATTCGTCATCATCTGAAATCGGTTGTCTGTCCTCAGAGTGGGATCCTCATCTAGCACAATGCAATGATTTGCTTCTTTATCTGGCAATCGAGGTGTAGCTGTTGCGCACGACAACTGCTGACGATACATAAGTGCTGAGGGTAGCTAATGGGCGGAGCATCGAGTTGTGGAGAAATAGCAGGAAACAGAAAATCGTGGGAATAGAAATGTGTCGCTGACCCAGTGACCGTGCATTCGCACGTCGCCGTGGGGTCGGCCCTGCCTGGCACTCCAAGGCGCTAGGGACGACAACTCGTTCAAGGGTCTCACACCTCCGTGCCTGCACTCCGTGGACAGGCCTGTAGAACTGTAGAATACTCAGTAAGTCACTAAAGTAAACCAAGGTAAAGCGTAGTGCGATGTAGGTACTGCTTATGTAATAGCTAAATACCATATAAGGAATATAATTCCTACAAGGCCGAACACGCACGCTGAGCGCGAGCGCGAGCGCATAGGCGGTGTCACCATGTCGCTCATTCTTCCCAGTCGGCACATGAAGCAGAGCATCTTTTGCAAGACGCGTATTGCTATAAAGCGCTCGCTAAGCAATGGGATAGACCGGGCGAGTTCCCAGAGGATTTGAAATGGGAGGCCCTTGTAGACATCTTGAGAGGAAAAGTTAAGGTGAGTGGATTGCTTAGTTCGAAACCGGGACTAGCAGATTCGACGCTTTCGTAAGGGTACGTGCATTGTCCAGCGCATTGTCCAACGATTGGGTACTAGTAGTGACCGCTTGCAGCTGTCCAACGAGATCCAATTCCTTTCCTGGTTGTCACATTCCACCATACCCACGAAGTTTACGTTATTCCAGCCGTCCTTGACTGATCCTATGGTCTAGCCGATCTTTGCGTTGATGATCGGAAACTGATTCGCTTCTGTAGACCATCCCGCTGTTGCGATGTTTGCATCGTTTGCCAGGTAGAACGACAGGTACCAGGCTTGGGTATTAGAACTAACAGACCACTTAGGTACAAGCGTGAAGCGCACCGCCATCGCCCCTCGTATCCTGCATGACGAGGGTACCAGTATCAAAGTCGTCGTGAAGGTACAGCGATTTTCGGTCTGGCATGGGGACGACGTTGACCTGGCATCATCGCAGAGTCACCACCCAAGTATTCAGTCTCGCTGGCTCTTGCACGAAGCGCGGCAAGCGCACTATTATGGACTGCCTGCAAATACTGCTCTTGCGTCTGTCACGCCGAACGCTGCCGGACCGCTTGGACTGGACTATCGTCTTGGTTACATCAAGGCAGGTACGTCAAGTCCCACCAGGGCAATATCTTCTGGTCTCTGAGAACCCCTTTCGTAGGATATGACGCAGGCAAGTCATTACTGGCAATCGTCATTCAGACTTGATTCTCTAGCAGAGCATCTCAGATCTCGTCATCTGGGATAGCCATCCGTTGGCGCTTGGTGCCACGCCCGTACAAGTGTTCATCGACGGCATACCCCAACTCGAGGCATTCCGTTTCCTCTCCTGGTTCATCCTTGGAGAGAACATTCCGACAGAAATGCACGAGGACGTACGGTCTGCGCTGCGATTGTACAAGGCGTATCAGGAGTCTGAGGAACGCGGCGTGTTTGATGACAAGTTGGAGGAGTTGGTTGTATTGTGCTGGGAAGGAACGCGCACGTGATATATCACCCGCTCGCTCGCCTTGTGCTGACCGGTCGACCGATGACCAGAACTGGAAACCACCGTCGACGACGCTGACGGCAATGTCCCCCACGCAGTCGACCGCACCCGCGATCTCGTCCCCGTCGACGCCGCCCTCACAAACCCAGATACATGGGACGCTGATGTGGTTCGATGTGCGTTGAATGCGGCTGCGGCGGCGTATTTTGCGGCGTCGGATGTGCTATAGCGGTGTCTATCTGCTACAAATATTGGTGTATGTAGTAACTAGTTGTCAATCATTAGACGCTGCTATGCTACTACTGTAGTCTGACGTGAGAACTAAACGTCTTATACAGGGTTTCGAAGTCTTCGACGTCTACTGGCTTACTATATGTACCATATTGTACCTTGTTTTTTTCCAGATGCCGGCACGCCATGCTGGGTTAAATTGCGAGTGCCAGCACAACAAAGGCCACAAGCGACAATACAGAAAGCACGTAGAAGACAGCCATAAGCCAATACATGTAGGGTTCGATAGGTGGTCCGACAATTGCGCTGGTGACCGGCGGAAGCGCAGCGAAGAAGATAAAACCGAAGAGTGGGATGATTGCTACTGCATCCGCGAACGCGAACGCGACACTTATCAGGATCAGACCACAGCCGAGTGCGGTGAAGATGTTGGGCAGCTTCTTGAGGATGGTGGCTACCCCAGAGGTTGGCTGAAATCACGCTGGTTAGGGTCACGCAACTTGGAGAGCCAAGTACGCTAGGCTACCTACCTCGTCATCTGTAGGTAGGACGAGGAACTGGGGTGCGATGGTAACGACGCAGGCCCCGACGCAGAGTAATGCGACCTTGTGATTGTTTGGAAATACGGCGGCAACTCCAACAGAGGTAGCCACAATCGCGGGTGCCTATTGAAAATGTTTGAGTGAATTCCAAATACGTTTGAGTCAGGAAACTCACTAAACTGACCCCGAGCAGCCGAGTCTGTTGGGAACCGTCACCCTTAGCACCAGTCATAGAGGGAGGGAGAGCTTGGGTTGAGAGGTCGGTAGTATTTCGGTAGGTGGATAGTAAAGGTGTAGATTTCCACAGGGAGGGAGTGGAAAAAGGTGTGGATTTCTCCCCCTTCCCTTCCTCTTGAATATGACCGGCGACCAGGCGCCCTAAACCATGCCGGCCATCCGACATAGTGCAGGTGAGACACGTTACTGCGTAACACGCAAAACCTATGCAATGAAATACGTTATATGAGATGAAAACATCATGCTGATGCGACGATTGATGTCTCCACTGCATCGACACTTCGTGGCCATATCCGCAGCAGTAACAAAAAAGAGGGAGGTTTGAGGACGAGATTTTGAGTCAGTTGCGTTTCGACATATCACTGGAAGGGGAGAAAGAGGGTGGGTACAAAAAACTTGAAGATACAGAGACGCAGACACTCTCTCATGGCATACCATACAGCTTTCTGATCTTGTGAAGCAATTGAAACGCGCTAACCGGACCTGCGAAACGTGTACAATGCCAGTGAGTACGGCAGTATCATAGCACACGGAATGAAAACATGCTGATGGGCCACGAGTCGTGTTCGTACTGCCATCGACGGAGATGTGTCGATTGTGATACGACCGTAGCTGCAGCAGTAACACGAACATTGTGGAATCGGTTGTGTTTTGCAGTTTGAGGATGGAGAGGCAGAAACCTTGAAGGCGCAGAGACGAAGACCACGGCGATACGATACATGCATTCCTTGGACGGCTGCCTCATTGTGGCTTTCGCACCTCGTGTTGGTCGGAAGGAGCTGTATAAGCCGAGATGAAATGATGCCGCGCCAAGTCCGCCCTCCATCCAGAGATCAGTGACATGATGAAATTCGAAAAACGTACCGCATTGGAGGGCTTCCAACTTGGAGGGTTGGAGGGCTCTCCAACGCATAAATAGCCAGGCCTTCCAACCATGCATGTTGGCACGAACCTCCTCCCTCGTTGAAATCCCATTTAATCATGTCTAGCAAGGTTGCCCTGGACAACATCGGTTGTTCATGGATTATGGACGCCAATCATGGCAATGCACACTTCAGAGTGCAGGCGCACTACCAGAGAAACATGGTCATTCTGATGTTTGCAGTATGTTCTCTTTTGACTTTGCGAATGTCTTCCTACCCTCACTTGCCAAGACAGCAGGCGTCCGTGTTCTGTGCCTCCTCGGCCATCCTCAGCCTCTCTGACACTCCCGAGACGCTGTCTAGTTTACTGCCCGCTTCTAGGGTTGTATCTCTCGCAGGCATACTTACGCAGATAGCCTCTCACCGTGGAATCCCTTCCTTAACCCCAGACCCCACTTCTTCTTCTTCTGTAAGCTGGAGTTGTTTACCGGTTTCAAGCGTTTAGTGACATTCGCAGACACCGGAAGGAACCAAATATCGCAACTTTGTCTTCGCCGCTTCACTCTGGGTTCCATTCTTACCCTTCGTGTTATCCATCATCCTCCTTTGTTTCGGTACGCGATATTTCACCCACGTCATCCTTAACTCATGTGGGTTTTAGGACTTCGCGATGGGAGAGTTTTACCCGTTGTGTTCCCCACCTTCTTGATCTGGTGGGCGAGATGATTTTGCTAGACGAGATTGAGCGCCACTTGACGCGCCACGTCCAGGAGTTCCATGACGGTCTAATCGGATAACTAGCTATTTCTATATCTCCACTCATGAATCCAACTATATAGTCAGTTCTGTTGTTCATCGGATTGGTTTCTGTAATACTTGAGGACTCGATGGTAAGTGATTGGTATGGACCCAGTGTCGTGACTGTGCTTGCGCCACCAGTGCGGCCATTCGTTAAGACTACGAATATATGCGAAAAGTATGGCAGAAATGCAAATACACTCAGCAAGCCAGTCCAAAACTGCACAGATGAGGCTATGTGTGTACGTGAGAGGGCTCATGCGCTCATGCAGAGTCTGGCAGACAGTCAGCGACAAAACGAGACACATCTGAGGGCAGAGCGGAACTACGGCTCTTTGATGACAAGTCCCAGCGCTACTGGATATCAAAAACGCTGGTCACGACGTGGATAAAATGTCAAAAATGTGATCATGCATTCCTGGGGTCGCACTTCAACAAGTGTTCAAAATAATATTCATGGCTGCGTCTGTAACCTTTAAATTGAAGTCACTGGCATCACGGAAAGAAAGATGTTGACCTATAAATACAGTACACAGCAAAAAGCAAATAGACAACCTACATCCCACCTCGCTCCTTTCGCACTCGTGGAGGGAATCTTGGTGCGCAGTCGTACGGGCACTTGGCCAACATAAAACAAGCTGCTGTCAGGGAAAGAGTCGCGTTTGCCCACCGGATAAAATACTATTTCGTCTACGTGCACGTTCGAGCAGTGGTAAACCGTCCTCTTCCCTCGATCGGGGTCTGGATCTTGCGCTGTAGGGGGACATCGCACTGTCAGACTCGAAATCGCACTGGGGGAGGGTTACCTCTACTCCTTCACAAACATACTCCGTGTTATGCGTTTCGTGTCTTGCGGCACCGAGGGCTCCCGCTTGGGCTTCATAGCTCCCATGATGATAGGACGGGAGACGGGAATTGCGATCGACCCCGATCGTGAACTAGGTGCTGGAAGGAGATCTAGAGAGGTGCTTGTCGACGCTCTTCCTGCTGCATCCAAGTTATTCGGCGATTTTGGCTGTTCAGAACCTCCAGGCACGGTCACGTCCCACTGAATCGTGCTCCTTCTGAGAAACAGTAGGCATCAATTTCATCGAGTTGTTCGACGTTAGAGGGTGTCCAAGGCGGAAAGTAGCAGAGGAGCCTGAGACCGCTGAGGCTGGACGCGATGTGTGCTGGTGAAGGTCGACGAGGCACGTCAGCAACGGGCTGGGCCACGTCCAGCGAAGTAGTCCGAGTCGTGTTAGCCACCGATGGAACAACCAGGGACCGAGTGGTGTTGGTGGAAACGTCCCTATTATCCCTCAGCGCGAGGACGTGCTTTCTACATGCATAGGCCCGGGTAGTATGACAATAGACCATTCGGTTACCGAGCAGCGAGAATGAACATTGTCAGCCCTTGCAGCGTAGAGAGTGAACATACATTAGCTAGCAAAAACTGTAATTTCTGCGGTAAACATCTCGTGGTGTAAGAAGTGTAAGCGGCGAGAGGGGCGAAGGAGTAGCGGCAATTTAAAATTGACTGATAAAAAAAGGCCGGATTTGGTCGAGGCGACGGACCGTTATATAGGGGTTGACGGATTTCGAACCATGGCTCATTCGTTTGTCCCCGCCCAGTTTAGCCCAACCCTCACAGCAACCAAGGCTCAGGTTCGCATGAGGCCTGGAGCTGTTCAAGCCGCGAGCTCTATCATCCGTCGCCCATTCTCGGCATTGACAATCGCCGTACCCGAATCACACGCTGAACGACCATCTGGTTACAAGGTCATCTTATTCCCTGTTTCCCCTGAAAAGCCTAGTGGTGAATTTGCCGAATATTACACCACTGATTCTCTTCCACCGACAAAACAAACAAAGGTTCTACACCTCGGTCTTCCCTCACAGTCAGACGTCCTTTACATACACACAGTCCCCGCTCTCTATCTGAAATCCGACCTCCCGTTTAATACGCTTCCATATCAACTCGCCCCGGAGACTTTGGAGCAACTTCGAACACTCGCCAAAGAGCAGCAGAGATCATGGTTGAATGCCGGAATTCAACGCCGGAATTCAGGGGGCAAGGAGTCTGTCCAAGCGAATTGGGATACTTGGAGCGGCGAAAACCCCTACGAGTTTCAAGGACATGTCGGCCCTTTCGTGGTCGAGTTTCTGAATCCAGATGGATTCGATCTGGGAACCATAACACCACCCCGTGTTGTTGAGGAATTAATGATCTTCAAGAAGTGGGTCGTGTCTGTTTGTTTCCTACACCCTCTCACAACGGATGGAGATTAGCGCTCGATTACAACCGGAACGGAGTTCGAGACCTCATAACGTGGTGTAGAGAGGCCCGCAAGGTATTTGTTTATTTGGTTGCTGTTTCTCCACGACTCAACTACTCCGCTGCCCAACCAGTTACGCTCGATCTTTGATACCAGCGGTTGTCGTAAGCGACAGCTATACCTCGATGACGAGATCGAGAAACAGGCCGATGCATTATACCAGATGAGGATTCCAGTGGACAGACAACCGATCTTAGATGACGACGAACCTGAGGCAAGTACTTTATATCGAAGTGCTGTCTGCGCGACGTTTGGCTGACCTAGTTGTTAGAGCGAACGAATTGATAATCCAATTGGTCACCTCGGTTCTCCGGCTCCACCCCTACCTTTCTCGAATGTTCGAATCGCGCTATTTGATTCGATTGGATCGATATTTGTAAGTGGACTTGGTCGACCTTGCTGCATATTACATGATAGCTGACAGTTTCCATAACAAGGATCGGGAAACATCTGCGTTGCGAGCTTTGCGCTTGCTTGATCCGCAAGAAATCTGTAAACACCAGCCAGAGGATATTCTCAAGGTCTACTTTGAGGCCGAGTCCCTTTTGTTACAAGACAACCCCGAGTGGGATCTCCCTCGCGTTGTCGAGAGCGCTCTGATAGTTAGTTTGCACCGTCTCGGCGCGATGAATCAATACGATCCGGTGCTACTCAAACGAGCTCGCGAAGACGTTCTGCAGCTGGGTTTATACCCTGATGTGAAGAAAACGTTGGACGACCTCTGTTCGCAAGGCATTACAGTCGTTGGTCTCAGAGTGCCGGATGCTTCGTTATTCGTTCTCTCCCCTTCCAGGGTCGTTCATCTTCGACTCCTGCTCCCAGGACAGTCGTGCGCTTTTAAAGACATCCTCGGATCTGTTTGCCACCTTGTTCGAGCGTCTTCAGTCCATTCGGGACGACTTGAATGGGAGGGAACAAGTTCTCGTTATCACTACTGGTCGATTCAGGGTACTCGAGCCTGCCCGTAATGCTGGCTATCCCACCATCCTGGTCCAACACAACTTGGAATCGAAAGTGAATCTTTTTCCGACTCGCTCGCCTACTCTGATCATTCCAGGCGGGTTGACTGGGCTCAAAGAGAAAATCATGACGTTTGCTGGGAATTGCGCAACCGAAGACCCTGGCATTCACGTCTACGCGGTACGTGCTGGCCTTTATCATGGTGTCGATATGTTAGGCACCGGGAGCTTTGGTAAGTGACCATTTGACATTCAGGGTGTAATGTAAACTAACACCTTCCAGGGGAAGTACATGGTGGGGTCCATGTTCTGACAGGTGCGCCAGTGGCAATCAAAGTCGACCCTCTCGAGAATACAGTAAAACATCATGTTTGTGAAACGAGCAAGTACCCATGCTCGCTACGATACGAGGCGCAAGTATACAAGGTTCTGGCCGGGGAACCTGGTTTCCCATCTTTGCGATGGTACGGTGTGAAGGAGGGAGTACATGTTTTAGTGCTTGACAAGCTGGGACCGGATCTCGACTCTGTGCGTCGTTTGTGTCAAGGTCGACTCTCTCTTAAGACGGTGCTTATGCTTGGATTACAAATGGTGGGTATTCTGTCTTTTCAATGGGAATGCTGTTCAAACTTCGCGCACATTCAGCTGGACAGGGTAGAATTCGTCCATTCCCGGGGACTCATCCTTCGTGACCTCAAGCCTCAAAATTTTGTCATGGGTCTAGGCGAGCAGTCCTCGATGGTCCATCTACTCGATTTTGGGCTCGTGAGACCGTACGTGAACCCGATCACGAATGAACATATCCCGTTCGCCGATAATTTGAAGCGCGTCGGGACTGTGCGTTACACGAGCTACAACATGCTTCTCAAGCGAGGTAAGTTGATGATGGCTTCGACAAATGCTCTCCGTTAGTTACTTAAATCGAGCGATGGAATAGAAACCAGCCGGCGAGACGACATTGAATCTCTAGGAAATGTCCTCCTTTTCCTTCTTCGTGGGCGGTTGCCTTGGCAAGGCATCTACGCCCCCAGCGTAGAGGCCAAGTATGTTCGGCTAGGCGAAATGAGGGTTGGCACAGCGACGCAAGTTTTCATCGACGGATCGCCCGGCCGGGATCTATGGCATGCGTGGTTCACACATTGTCGGGAGCTGGGGTTTACCGACAAGCCCGACTATGATTTCCTGAGAGACATGATGACCAGACAGATCGAAACGGGCGGTGGTGTAGCGGACGGGAGATTTGATTGGTTGGATGGCGCACAGCTGCAGTATGGCACGCTCGTCCCTGGGGAGTACAAGCCCGAGGCTGCCTTGTTTCATGACGAATTTCGAACGCGGGATCTGATGCCCCGCGTCTGTCAGGTTGACGGCGGTCTGCGAAACTGAGGAGAGTATCAAAGGGGCTTTGAAGCGCACTGTACAAGTCGGACTCTATGGTGTACGTAGAATTACAGAACGATCATAATTGACGCTAGCTATTTATATATCCAGTAACTATTGTTCATCGGATTGGATTCTGTCACACTTGAGGCTTGAGGCCTTGAGGACTCGATGTAAGTGATTAGAATGGACCCAGTGTCGTCACTATCATTATGCTTGCTTCGGCGCCTTAGACTGCGCTAGCATTCGTCAAGACGACATGTGAACGAGCGAAAGTGAGTCGTGCTGGCGGGGGTGACCACATTTAACGTCAAACCTGTAGTGGATCACTCCCACCCTTGGGCATTGGACAGAAGATACGAACACAGTCTTTTGAGGAATCTTGACCGAGAGTGTTTATATCGAAAAAGAGCTCGTACAGATAATGTAGTGCTTCGACTGGGAGACTATTTGGCCACTGCGGCCCGGGCGGGGTTGACTTGTCAAGGAAACCCGTATTTCAATGCGGAGAAACCGGTGTCGTATGGCGGCAACGCATGAAGCGTAGGTTCCTCGTCTTGTTTTTAAAAAAGTGAGAAGAACAGATGTGAGATATCAGCCACGTTGATCCATCGACGCACGGTGGCTGAGCAAACAGAATTTGTTGGTGAGGTGCTGCGACACCGCATCACGATACACTAGTGGCACTGCGCGACGAGAACAAAGGTTGTCTAAAAAGCTAGGAGTACGCTCACACGCGACGAGCGGGTATCTCACT
This sequence comes from Tylopilus felleus, assembly GCA_038091295.1. Taxonomy (NCBI): domain Eukaryota; kingdom Fungi; phylum Basidiomycota; class Agaricomycetes; order Boletales; family Boletaceae; genus Tylopilus; species Tylopilus felleus. The sequence continues at coordinate 44,849 of JBBPOE010000113.1, read as the reverse complement.
GGCAGTGACCCCTTCGGATGAACTAGGCAGGTCGCGGCAGCATTACTTGGTCATCCCGCCGAGTACCTAACTAGGATCCGAGTAAGCATGAGCGCCCAGGGACACGAGGCGCTTTGTAAACACACGACAGTGAGGCAACCTTGCTGCGTACCACGAGTCCGTTCCTTGAAGCCTCCGAGTCGAAATCTACGTGCACGGACCATTGGTGAGGATGTCGTCGACAAAGCCCGGTGGGTGGTAGTTCTCGGGAGTGATGCAGAACGCTGACGGTCCAGTTAGGCCATGACGCGAGAATGGTTCTTGAAGGCGGCGCTGGCGGGGTATGGGCAGTCGCTTTCCACCCTGACGGAAAGCATTTCTTCGACGGGACACGCAAGGAGATCCGACGATGGCGACTTGCAGACGGGCAAGAGCTGGGAAAGCAAACTGGAATGGACGTGTTCGGGATTTCTGTGTCGAAGGATCAGAAATGGGTGGCATGTGGAACCACGAGTGGAGCGATCATATGGGACGCAGAGCTCCGCGAAAAGGTCGTCGAGGTGGAGAACGGAAAGGATGTGTTGTCAGTCGACATTGCGCCCGAGTGCACCAAGTTTGCAACCGGGACTTACACGGAAGTGACCATCTGGAGCATTACGAGCGGAAAGAAACTGCTTGGCCTACTGGAACATAGCAATGGTGTTAACTTGAATGTCAGGGGGGTCAAGTTTTCTCCGGATGGCGGACGTCTCGCCACTGCCTGTGAGGGCGACTCGACCATCCGCATCTTCGACACTCACAATGGTGACCAGCTCATCTCCATCGAGAATCCATTACCTGGCGACTCGTACCTTCCTATTGTCTGGTCCGCACATGGTCAACAACTCTTCGCCATATCCAAGGACTATCAAATCAAGCCATTTGATTCGGCCACTGGATCCTCACTTGCCGAATGGAAAATTCATGAGAACGACGACGGCCCAATGGCTATCGCTCTCTCAGCAAATGGCAAATTCATTGCCTCCGCCGCCGGTTATTTTGTCTCATTTTGGGATACGTTGACTCATACCCAGCTAGGCATTGTCGAGGAGACTCACAACATAAGATATATTGCCTTGTCGCCGGATGGTAGTCGTCTTGCCACGGGATCTATAAACTCAGGATCATCCATCATCTGGAATCTCAGGGGTATTCTTCCTGACTCGTACCTGCCTGGCAACGTAAGCGCCCCATTCCTAAAGTCGACGATGACATTCATTCACGAATCTTTGTTTTTGTACACGCATAAATATCTTGTTCCAGACTGTAAGTTCAGGATCACCTAGCATCCAGAACGGCGAATTGATTCCAATTTGTATGTAGGCACTCAATCAGCTAGCCGAGGAATCCCAATCCAATCCCCCGGAGCAGGAGGATAGAAGCCAACAAGACGACGACGTGTTGCTCGAGGTAGGAATCATTATAGGTCGTCCCGAAGACATTGGGCTAACGATGGTAACAGACGGAGCTGAAACCGAGTAGTACATCAGCGCCATTATTTGACTACGATGAGGTAGGTAGCGAGAGAGTCTTCTCTGCCCCGTGTTAACGATACGTGGTAGCCACCCTCCCCAACATCTGACGAACATCCGCTCGAGCCCATCGCGCAACCACAGGACTCTTCCCAGATCTACCAGCACCCGCCTCCCGTTCCACCACTGACCTCGGCTATCGAGACGCCTCAGGCTGACCCACAGCCAAATCCGGACGACGCTGTGTCATCCGATGGTGTTCAACGCCGAACGCTCAGGGATTGGTTCAGAAGAAGAATGAAAAGGAGTCGCAATCAAATACCTGATCAAATACCCTTGGAGGATTCCAGTCGCAATCGGATGCCTGGTCAAATGCCCTCAGAAGATCCCAGTGGCAATCAAATTCCTGATCAAATTCCTTCCGGGGATCCCTCTCAGACGGATACACCTCAAGCAAGGGCACCACCATCAAACAATAATTTTTCAACGGTAGCCCCCGCGCAGCGGATAAGGGTAAGCGTGCCCCTCTTGTTCCTTTTGTAGGGCACGGATATCTGACCACTTGGCTCAGCGGGCTGTACAGCGGATCGATGATGTTCGTTCATTTGTCTATCCGCTCATGAACATTGATTTATTTCTCTTCACAGGATGACGAAGCGCCGCCCCCGTCCTTTTGGATTTCGATGCCCTCGTGGCTATGTTGTGGCCGTACGAGCCATACTGGAGAAACAAGTTAAGTGAACCACGTCGAGTTGCGAACGAGGATTGCGAGATCTACTATAGGCGCGTCTACATATACCCGTACCACTCTCGACGTCTGTTACATACTATTATATATCATATTTAGCCCAGTCGAGTACTGGACATTATCGGCATTCCGTACAATCGCGAGCCTCGTCGACTCCATAACAAATAAAAGTGCATGAGTGCATCGAGGGAACTCGATGGATGCGCACGCGAACACATTCTTCTAAATGCTCTGCCCTCCTTGCATAGTGGTGTACGTTACGCCGTTCCCTGTAACCCTCCCCGCAGAGCAACGTCTGCTCAAGTGATACACTCTCGCCTTTTTCTATGTGCTCGAAACACACATCAGAATCGTGCGTATGCAATATCGCCCGCAAGTGCTCATACCGTCGCCATGTTGGGGGATGGGTGGGTATTGCAGATGAGGTCGCCCAAGGAAGTGTGCAATGCGTTCGACGCGAGGATGTTGGGGACCCGTCGAATGAAGTGGTAATCTGTCGGCGAAGACTACTAGAGCTCAACCTCGAGATCCACGTTCACATGCATTGTCGCTCGGTGGGGTCCACGTCCCTTCCCAACGATGGGAACGATCTTGTCAATATAACTCGAGCGAGCAGCCGACGTCAAGTATTGTCAGCGTCCGGAGGCGCTATGGACACTGATCGTCGCGCAGCAACAGTAATAACCAGCACTAGAAAAACAGCTTGTATTAATATACCGATAGGAGCCAGCGACATTGTAAGCATCGATGCGGGGGGTTAGAATGAACCATCGACGCACAGGGTGAGCCATCGATACCGCCCCTGCCTTCGTCCTCTTCATCAACCTCCGAGGACATGTGACAGGCGCATCAAAGTCGGGACCGGGCGAGACCAGTATGAAATGTTTCGGAAACATAGACCGACGGCGCTGAACCCCAACGCTAATCAACGTGATAAAACTGTGAGGTAAGCACCTTGTGGTTACCACCTGCGACGTTGATCATGTCCACATCGATCTTGAACCTCTCTTCGTCGACCCTTGCGCGTTTTTCGACGCACTCGACTACCCATGCGATATCGACGACGATCGGTTTGGGATCTTTCAGCATACTACACCACCACGCAACAATTTGGTTCAAGGTAGCCATGTAAGTGATGAGCGGAAGGAGACAAGGAATCAACGCACCGATATCGTGTCAACGTGTTCGGAAGACCATTCTTGTATACGATATGCGTGCACGTCTGACCAAGACGACCCATGATCTAAATCCCCATATTCATCAGACTCACCGCGCAATAGAAAAGACGACCCTCACCTTCGCGCCGAGTCCCTTCAGCATATCGACAAACAAACTCCCCGCATCGTCTCCTTGCTCCGTCCGCACGTCCACGAATGTAGCGCAGCGCTTTAGGATCTTTAGCGAGGACTTCTTGACGCCGCCCGAACCATCCACCGTCCCGCTCGGTCCAGCACCACCGCTTCCATGTACATCACTGTTCCCACCGGGACCCGCACTACCAGAACCAGCGAGTGCAGGACTCTCCTTGCCTGCAGCCGCACTCGAACTGCGCAGCCCAGTGCGGGTCCCAACCGCTTTACCAGCACCTCCAGCCGTTGGTAGCTTCCCCTTGACAAATGCGTGGAGTGACATCTGTTTCAAATTGCTGGAGTCAGGCGGAAGTTTCGATACAGAAGCAGACCTATGTCTGGTCGACGATATTTTTGATTTTGCCACCGCACCGGTCAGCTTTGGAGGGCGAAGTTTAGAAAGGACCGTGCTTGAGGGTGGTGGCATTTCTGCCACTTCAGATGAGGGTCCGGCGACAGCACCCGTAGTCGCAGTAGGCACTAACAAACACCGTGAGTATTTACTGCGAATGAAAATCAAGAGAGCACATAGATGTCCCTTACCTTCTACTGTGGTATCTTGAATCTCTGCGCGCTCACATTTCACCCTCTGTTCCTTCACCGATACGCTCCGTGTTACCCGTTTCGTGCCTTGCGGCACCGAAGGTCCTCGCTTGGGCTTCATAGCTCCGATAATGGCGGGACGGGAAACAGGCATAGCGATCGAACCCGGTCGCGAACTAGGCGTTGAAGGGAGATCTAGAGAGGTACTTGTTGACGCTCTTCCTGCTACATCCAAGTTATTCAGCGATTCATCCTTTGGCTGTCCAGAACCTCCAGTCACAGTTACGTCCCCCACTGAATCGTGCTCCCTCTCGGCAGCAGGAGGGGGAGGCATCAATTCTATCGAGTTATTCGACGTCAGAGGGTGTCGGAGGTGGGAAGTAGCAGAGGAGCCTGAGGTCGCTGAGGCTGGGCGCGATGTGGAGGCTGCCGGTGAAGGTCGACAAGGTACGTGAGCAGCGTGCTGAAACGCGTCCACCGAAGCAGTCGTGTCAGCCACCGGTGGGACAACCAAGGACCCGGTAGCGTTGGTGCAAGTGGCCCTATTATCCCTCAGCGCAAGCAACTTTGCATGTGCCTTCTACATGTATACAATAGACCATTCGGTTACGAAGCAGCGAGAATGCATGTCGTCAGCAAATGCCCTTTCAGCGTAGAGAGGAAATACTTTAGCGAACAAGAACTGCAATCTAGGCAAACATTCCGTGGGTGGCGAAGGTGTAAGAGGTGAAAGAGGTGTAAGCGGCGAGAGAGGCGAAGCAAAAGGAAGACCAGAGCGTGCAGGGGTAGCGGCTTCACGGGGAGTGGTAAAATTGACTGTATAAGAAAAGGTCGGATTTGGTCGAGGCGAAGGAATATGTGTAGGATTCGTAAATCGCAGGAGGACAGAGGCGTCGTCAACATCCATTCGCTCTTCACCGAACGGCGGTACTGATGGTGCGCGTCGGATATCAACCGCGGTGAACGTCGCGGGGAAGGTGGAATAGTTGTGAGGTCTATCGCACGAACCACTTCCTCTCCACCGAGAGGCACAGACTGTGCACGGGGAGGGAAAATCGAGGATGCTACCTTGCTAGGAGATGGTGTGGGTTTCGTAGACGAGGCACGCTTATAACCTTTGGGCCGACCGGGCGTACTGGCATCGGGGTCCCGAAGAGGTTTCCGGTATTCCAAATGCTCTTGCTCGCGACCAAGGGATCGAAAAGCTTCCAGTTTGGCGCGTTTAGCATGGCGCTGGCTACCTGGACTTGGAAGACTACGGATTGCGTCTGTATCTGGTGATGGCCGCTTTTTCGTGTCCGTGGTACACGCAGTATGTTTGCTCGGCCTTGAGTTCGAGTCTTCGTCTTGATCTGATCCACTGAACAAGCTATCCTCTGATCCTTCTTCCTCTTCGTACTTTTGCATCCGTCCGTCTGCCCCAGTATCCATCTCCTCTTCCTCCTCCGCCTTGAATACCGTCTCCCGTGTGCCTGCTTCTGTCACCACGTTCATCCCAGGCTCCACCTCTCCACGCTCGTCGCTCTATTGGAGGCGACTGCGAATTCCGTGGAGTATGTAGCCGCGAATCCGAGCGCGACATTGGTGACATTCCTTGCGCTTTTGCGTGTGCCCTTCTTGCAGCCTTGAGGGGGGAGTGGGAAAGGGGTAAACGTAAAATCAATTCAGGTACGTTGAGTTGTGATCGCGTTCGTCTCTGTATGGCGGGTTCGTTCTCAGTCATATAGCGCGAGCCACCGGTGGAGTCCGAGCTTGTGTGCGATTCTAAATCATGGTGCGACGTGCCAATGCCGTCGCGGTTCGTGTCGGTCATTGAACGGGGTTGCGTCGCTGTCTGTTCGTTGTCTCCGACGACGACGAAAGGCATCTTCGCCACTGCTTCCTACGATGAGCTTTCTACCACAGTTAGTGCGGATTCAACAAAAAAAAAGAATGAGAAGGGAGTGCCAAAAGTCGAGGGAGAGTCTCTGGCGGCCGCGATCAAGAAGTTGGCGAAACCAAACACGTTCTTGAGTGAGGTCACGTGATCATTATACGCGGCGTTTGCCCCGCCGGCGAGTCCCCGGGCCGACGCTGGTTGTCCTTCGCACTGGTTGTCCTTCGCACCGTCTTCCTAATGTACAGCGCGAAATTAACCAACAGGATCAGAAGCAGGCTTTCAACGACTATAGGTATACTAATCCGGCTACCGTTGCAAGCATCAGAATCAGAATCCCACTAGGTTTGTGTTCCATGCAGAAGCGCCGGACGGAAGGCTGAAAATCGGTCCCCAACAAATTCAGTACATACGGAGTCGATGTCAATCTTTTTCCAATTGATGCACTAACCCACAACAGATCATGGAATCCATTGCATTCAACAAAAAAGATTAAGATTGTGCAATATGCTGTGGTATGATGATGCTGGACGAGACCTGCTTGGACCAGCTCGCGACCAGAGTCAATATGCTACACCGCCTGGATTATAACACATTCCACTATGACTATGAAGGTGCGATCCAACCTATCCGTATACGTGGCGAAGCTTACCATACTATAACGATAGAACTTCTTACATATTGCACAACTTACAGCTATCCATCATATTCTATTCAACCCAAACACAGCGGGCCCTTATTTAAATGTGGCGTCCTCAAGATCTACCATTACCCTGATGCGGGGTTACCACAGCGTCTAAACTAGTTTCCACACCCTAGTTCCGATGCTGTGATAAGATCAACATAGTTGGAGTACCCTTCCGGTTTTTCACGCACTTGGCATGCTCAACTTGGTCCAGTGGAACCCAGCCTGCAACCTCAGACACAGCAATCTTCCCAGCCTCGGAATCCTCGGACGCCTCTGAACGCTTTCGGGTCTTGCCTTTTTGTGCCACCTTGCTCTTGCTCATCGTCGACGACGCTTCAGACTTGGGCCGCAGCTGAGGAGTTTCGTCCCCTCCGCCTTTGAGCAGCACCCATTGTACGCGATACGTTTTCCGGATATGCGAGAAAACGTGGACGACTTCTCCTGCGGGCTTGACGTGCACAATCCGCATTGCTCCTTCGGTACTGTCATCGCCACTCCCCAACATAGCGAGATCCTGTAGCTTCGAGCCCGAATATAGACGCGGCGGTGGCTCGACGAGCAAATCCTTGAGAAGGCCGTTCGGGATATCGGCTACTTTGGCTGCGGTCGCAGACGCGCCCGAAATATTGGGTACTCGTGTAGTCCCGCGAGGAGTCCTAGGGAGGCGCCAAACGGATGTGAGTCAGTTTTTCGGTCACTTGTGGAACGGCGAAAGCGTTGACCCGGAATGAGTCCGGTGGTAGCGAACCGGACTCGAGAGGACGTTTCATCCGACATGGGAAAGGGGAGCTACCACGTGTTGTTAACACCAGGCATAGAAGACCTATTGCTACCTCATCGTAGTTGAACAATGGGGTAGATGCGCTCGGTCGCAACTCGATCTGCTACCACCGTCAGCGGGGTGTCGGCTGGGGAGGACTGATACTGTTCTCACCTCGAGCAAAGGCTCGTCGACTTGCTGATGCACTACCTATACGTCAATTGGAATCAATTCGCCATTCCAGACGCAGGATGATCCTACTACTTCACTCTCGCAGAAGTTTGCTTTTCATTTAGGTTCAGCGATAGCTCTTCGTGCTGAGCGTCTAGTTGATCTTGAGGCCTTTGTGAGCTCGCGTTTTGCACCTGAAAAACAACAAGAACGTTCATCAAACCGTCGGCGACTCTTGAAAGCGTGGCCACTTACGGTCTTGGAACAAGTGACTTACGGGTATACCAGAAACAAAGAATCATGAATGAATGCCATCGATCGTCAACTCCAGAAATGAATGCAAATATGCAGTGTCCGCGTCATCTTCCTTGACCAGATAATATTTGGGTGGTATAAGTCAGCAACGACTCAAAGGTATCATTGTGCGACTCGATGGATGCGCAGGGGACGTCAGGCGAGGTGCCAGTGAGCATCGCGTTTGGATGGCACTAGGCAATATGTCTTAGCGACAAACAGCAGTAAATACCTCTACTACTCTCACACCGACAACATCACAGTTTCGAATCGGTCACTACATCAATATCAATATCGGCGCGATCTAAAATCAACATGCGATGAGCAAGTTCCCCAGTAATACCACTGTAATGAAGTGGGCAGGTCACGACAGGTTTCACCCAACACTGAAATAATGAAGAACCGAAAAACACCCAAGCAGGTTCAAGGAGGCGTACAAAAAGGCCAGACGTGAAAAGGTATGTCCTCCTTTTCAAGGTGCGAGAAAATCGCTGCCTTCGTAGTGAGTGTTGATGTGTCGTCTCAGCTCGATCCGGCAAACCAAAACTCGATCCTAGAGATCCAAAACGAGGCGACGCTCGAACAGGAATGGACAACGCTCCACTTCGACGAGAATCACAAAGGAAAGCGGCTCGGCCGTTGGAAAACGAAGGCTCGGACGGCGACGACAAGGATGCGATGGACGTCGACGGTTTCAAGGTGTTAGATGATGACGATGATAAAAAATCAGCGGCGCAGGACGCCAGCGAGCACATGGTTCCGATGCCTCAAGCGGAGAGTATAGCAGTGTTGAAAGAGAAATTGCATGCACGCACGGCATCGCTCTGTCGTCCTGGTGCGTAGAATGACGAACCAGGGGATAGAGATGCGCTACTCGAGGAACGTCGGAAACAGCGTGCAGCATTGCGAGAGAAGCACAGAAAGGAAACCATGGAGCGGAAAAAAAGCCAAGGTAGAGGGGAGAAAGGGAAACGAAAGAGAAAGACTCGAAGAGTAAACCCGTGTCTACCAAGGTGTGTCCATTCATTGCGAGCGTGACATGTCTGACTTGCTTCTAGAATCAGTTGCTTGTAGCAGACCTACCGGGGTCATATTCGAGTCCCTCTTCCAATCATGATGGTCCTCTTGCCAACGTTGCTTTCTCTGCTCTCTCTGGTTCAACGAGTAAAAAGACTACTCGATTCGGAGGGACACAACTCAACCCGGGTGGGGAGTGGAAGATCGCTCATGAAGGTAGTTATTGGAGGCGAGAGCAGTCGTTTTGACGTTCTCTCGACGCTTACAATATAATATCGTTGGCTCCTGTCGGTATATTAATGCAAGTTGTTTTTCTAGTACTGGTTATTGCTGTTGCTGCGCGACGGTCACAGTGTCTATAGCGTCTCCAGACGCTGACAATACCTGACGTCGGCTGCTCGCTCGAGCTATATCGACAAGATCGTTCTCATCGTTGGGAAGGGACGTGGACCTCGAGCTTGAGTTCTAGTATTCTTCGCCCGACATCCGCGCGTTGAACGTACGGCACATTTCCTTAGTCGACCTCGTCTGCGGTACATCAAAAACGTCTTCCCCTCACAGGGCGGTATGAACACTTGCGGGCGATATCGCGTACTCAGGACTGTAATGTACGTTTCGAGCACATAGAAAAAGGCGAGAGTGTGTCACCTAAGCAGACGCGTTGCTCTGCGGGGAGGGTTACAGGGAGCAGCCTGACGTACACTACCATGCGAGGAGGGCGGAGCGTTTAGAACAAAGTGCTCGCGAGCGCATCCATCATGTTCCCTCGATGCACTTATGCACTTTTATTTGTACGGTTATTTCAGTCGACGTAGCTTGAGGCTCGCAATTGCCTACTATGTGCCGTTGACGGAATGCCAATAATGTCCAGTACTCGACTGGGCCAAATATAATGTATGATAGCACTATGTAACAGACGTCAAGAGTGGTACGGGTATATGTAGACGTGCCTGTGGTAGATGTCGCAATCCTCGTTCGCAACTCGACGTTGCTCACTTAACTCGTTTCTCCACTATGGCCCGTACGGCCACAACATATCCACGAGGGCATCGAGATCCAAAAGGACGGGGGTGGTTCATCCTGCGAAGAGAAATAAATCACAAAGTTCATGAGCGGATAGAGAAATGAACGAACTTCATCATCGATCCACTGTTCAGCCCGCTGAGCCAAGTAATCAGATATCCGTGCCCCAGAAAAGGGACAAGAGGGGCACGCTCACCCTTATCCGCTGTCCGGCGGCTAGCGTTGAAGATTTCCTGTTTGATGGTGGTGCTCTTGCTATACCGGTCTGAGGGGGAACCTCTGAGGGAGTTTGATCAGGTATCCGATTGCGACTTGGATCATCTGAGGGCATTTGACCAGGCGTCCGATTGCGACTGAAATCCTCCAGGGGTATTTGATCAGGCATTCGATTGCGACTGGTTTTCATTCTTCTTCCGAACCAATCCCTGAATATTCGCCGTTGAACTCCATCGGATGACACAGCGTTGTCAGCATTCAGCTGTGGGACAGCCTGAGGCGTCTTGACAGCCGAGGTCAGTGGTGGAGCGGGAGGCAGATGCTGGTGGATCTGGGACGAGTCCTGTGGTTGCGCGACGGGCTCGAGCGGAGGTTCTTCAGATGTTGGGGAGGTTGGCTACGACGTATCGTTAACACGAGGCAGAGAAGACTCTCTCACTACCTACCTCATCGTAGTCGAATAATGGCGCTGAAGTACCACTCGGTTTCAACTCCGTCTGTTACCACCGTTAGCGCAATGTCTTCGGGAACGACCGATGCTGATCCTTACTTCGAGCAAATTGTCGTCGTCTTGTCGGCTACTATTCTCCTGTTCCGGGGGATTGGATTGTGATTCCGAAGCTAGCTGATCAAGTGCCTACACATCAATTGGAATCAATTCACTGTTCTGAATGCAGGATGATCCTGTACTTACATTCTGGAACAAGAAATTTACGCGCGTGCATAAACAAAGATTTGTGAATGAATGTCATCGTTGACTGCAGGAATGGAATGCTTACATTGCCAAGCAGGTAGGAGTCAGGGAGAATACCCCCGAGATTCAAGATGATGGATGTCCCTAAGTCTGTAGATCCAGTTGCAAGACGACATCCATTGGGCGACAAGGCAATAGATTGTATCTGGTGAGTCTCCTCGATGATGCCTAGCTGGGTATGGGTCAAAGTGTCCCAAAATGAGACGAAACGACCAGCAGAGGAGGCAATGAATTTGCCATTTGCTGAGAGAGCGATAGACATTGGACCATTGTTATTTTCATGAATTTGCCATTCGGCAAGCGGGGATCCAGTGGACGAATCAAATGACTTGATCTTATAATAATCCCTCGATACAGCAAAGAGCTGTTGACCGTGTGTGGACCAGGCAATTGGAAGCAGCGAGTCGGAAAATACTGCGTTCTCAATGGAGATGAGGTGGTCACCATTGTGAGCGTCGAAGATGCGGAGGGTCGAGTCGTTGTAACAGGCAGTGGCAAGACGTCCGCCATCCGGAGAAAACTTGACACCGTTGACATAATTGCCAAATTCGAGTAGGCCAGCCAGTTTCTCCCCGGTCGTGATGCTCCAGATGGTCACTTGCCCACTCAGAGTTCCGGTGGCAAATCTGGTGCAGTCGGGCGCAACGTCGACTGACCACACAACCTTTCCGCTCTCCACCTCGGCAGCCTTTTCGCGGAGCTCTGGGTCCCATATACTCGCTCCACTCGTGGTTCCACATGCTACCCATTTGTGATCCTTTGACACAGAAATCGCGAATACCTCCATTCCCGTTTCAAGTTTTCCCAGCTCTTGTCCGTCTGCTACTCGCCATCGTCGGATCTCATTGTATGTCCCGTTGAAGAAATGCTTTCCGTCACGGTGGAAAGCCACTGCCCATACCGAGCCAGCGTTGCCTTCAAGAACCATTCTCCGAGTTGTGTTATGGCCTAACCAAATTGTCAGCGTTCTGCATCACTCCCGAGAACTACCACCCACCGGGCTTTCTCGACGACATCCTCAAAAATGGTCCGTGAACGTAGATTTCGACTTGGAGGTGTCAAGGAACGAGGTGACTCGTGGTACGCAGCAAGGTTGCCTCACGCATGTCCGTGTGTTTACCAAGCGTCTCGTGTCCCTGGGCGCTCATGCTGACTTGGGTCCCAGTTAGGTAGTCGGCGAGATGACCAAATAATCGGTGAATACTGCCGCGACTTGCCAAGTTCATACGAAGGCCCGTCACTGGGACACCTGCTCGTCGCGTGTACATCTCTATCGCGTCGATTGATGCTGGCGACCGACTACGAATGTATAGCTCATCAAAGAACAAAGGGACGCTTTTTCAGAAGAGCGAGTCATGTCGCTGTGGAAAAGAGACATTGTACGATGCTGTTCTCGAATCTCTCTACAAGTCATGCGAGTCTCGGCTGCCAATCGCACGAAATGGACCATCTCTATGTCGTTTCGCACCCAAGGACTTGGACTCGGTCAAGAGAGCGAAAGTCAAGTAGACGACCGCACTCCGCTTTAGGTCTCAGTTGCTAGCGGCACCCAGCAGTTGCGCTCCATGACGGACATGAATAAAAGGTCGAAGCGCAGGGAAATTTCCAGCCCACGGTACACTGCCAGTCCGGCTCACGTCTTGTGCTTGCAACAGCTCCAACTGACGAATCCCAACCTCCGCGTTGCATTTCGTAAGAGTCCCTTCCATGTCCTGGCGAGTTCGACCATGGACAGACTTGGAAGGATTTGGTATCAATGGGGCGTATAGCCAGGAACTGAAACGTGCACTTCCATCATGTTCGAGTAGGCCAACCACTCTTTCCCCGGTTTCCGGGATCGCACCGTTCTCTGCAGCGCTGGCAGTGCAAATCTTCGGTCTGACACAGCGTGCCACTATCGTGACCCTCAGCGTCAAGTTCAAACTGATTGTCGTGATATTTATTTCTGGTCATGGGCAAGAGGGTGATGCGGCTGTTCTCTCAGATGGGGATACCTTCAGGGGGAAGAACTCATCTTCCACAGGATCGCGGTGCGGCGTCGAGCACGGCTCGGAAAAGTTGTTGGTGGACGTGGCTCGGACGAGGTCAGGGTCAAAAACTGGTCCTATTTAACGATACCGCTGGTAGGAGTATGCACCCACTCTCTAGGGCTTAACTGGCCCGATACGATACACGATGGTCTGTGTATTGTATGCAACGGACATTAAGAGTGATACCGCTATACGTGTCCATGGAAAAAAAGATATAAGTAGAACGTGCCATCAGAACGGCTGGTAATGACTGACAGACGTACCTTTAGTAGATATCGGGATCGTCATAGACATGGCTCGTTTAACGCGTTTCACCACTATGGCCCGTGCGACCACTACAAGGTACAACGGTTGACAAAATTCGGGTCGATTCTGCGCCATGGTGGTTCTTCAAGTCATGGCTACGTGAGCATCCGCTTCCGAGCGCATACAGTATGCTATCACCTCACCATCGTGTTTTGTATCGTCGAGAGTATTGCCAGGACCGCCTTCTGAGCGCGGAGTGGTCTTGGGTGGTTCATTCGACGCAGCGGGTTTTGGGACAACTTTCTTCCTCTGTGATATGAATGACATTAGGTTGAGGTATGAACGGCGTGGTCTAGCGGTGGAGTTTGTAACTGTCCGCTATGCCGACTGGTCAGTTCCATCAAGGATGAAAAGAGAGTATACTCACTTTACCAGTTGGCCAGGGGACATCGTCGAAGGTTGTTCGTTCGAAGGTGTTCCTTTCGTATGTGGTGTGCTTAGACTAGTCCAAGGAGACTCCTCTGGAGGCTGTTGATGAGACGTCCGATCATTCTGAACCGCCCCCGAAGAATTCGACGTTCCTTCAGATAACTCCGCAACCTCAGGAGCAGGCTTTGCGTCAGCTACATCGACATACGAGGTCACTTGTGGAACGACAGAAGCGTTGACCTGGAATATTTGAGTTCCGGTGGTAGCGAACCGGAGGAGTTTCGGGAAAGGGGAGTTACCATGTGTTCTTATGTAACACGAGGCTCTCGTCTCGCTACCTTGATGGACGTTCAGCCTGAAGCATCAAAAGTAATGACGCGTGCTTACCGCCAGAACAGCGACTTGTAATCGCGTTCATCAACCAATACGGGCTGTCTTAGACAGTACCTAGACGATCCCGCGCTTATGAGGACACGCGGAGGGTGGAGTAAGACCAACTCACATTTAGCAGAGGAAATTGAGTTCCATCCCGCTTCCATAGTCAATGTGTTCGCGGTTGCCCCACGAAGTGATAAAATATACTTGTAGTTCAGAGGTCGCAGCTTCAGATACACCAAGTTCGGCGTGGAGGGTGACAAAGCCAGCGATTCACCTTTTCCACCTCGTCGTAAAAGGTCCTGAAAGCCGGGTTCCCGAAGCGGGATGCCTTGTTGTTGACCGGATGCGTCTATCAAGCGATGTTCTCGACTTGCTCTACGACCTTGGGAATATGATCGGTCCTCTGCTCTTGCGCAGCACAACGCGATTCAGCCGCCAACTTCAAGGGGAAAGAGGAAGCAAACGTACGGTAGCATCGACGTCGTCGGTGCTTGATTCATCCCTGGCCAAGTTGTCAGTCGTCACGGTTGCCACGAAACCCACCACTTCTTTTTACTGTGCGCTTTCTCCTTCTCCTTACGTGTAGTAATCGCTTTCTAGAAGCAAGTCAGATATGTTGTTACGCTCGGAATGAATGGACACACCTTGGTTTACTCTTCGAGTCTTTCTCTTTCCGACTCAGAAGTGGGTTTGCATGTCCAAGATGGCCGAGTCTCTGGTCATCAATCTCTCGGGGTCATACCTGACGAGTGTCCCGCCTGGTACCGCTTCCATAGGATCGTCCCAGCTACACCAAATGGCACCTGGATACATCTGGTGTAGCTCGGATGATCCTAACCCGCCGGTCACCGTATCTACATATCAGTATTGTCATCAGAAACCTGACCACTGCCCTCAGCCACTTCCATATCCTCATCATTGTCAAAATTCTCTTCAGCACCTTCCGAGACATCCGTCTCCTCGTCTACATTGAAATTGGGAAGGTATGGGGGAGAGCGAAAGGGACGGCGACGGCGAGCGAAGTGGGAAGGGCGTGCGAGGGCGATGGCATGCGAGCGGTATGTAGTGTGGTTGAGCCTCGCTGTGCCAGCGCTGTTACTCACTCAGGTGAGCTCGGGGTCCTACTCCGGCTGACCCCGAGAGCTCGAAATTTCAGTCCCGTACTCATCCGACTCGGAGTCATCGTTTTGAAACCGCTGCTGGTGTAAGTCAAAATGTTTGATTCAAAAATGTGACTATGCACTCCTGGGTTCACACTTCAAGAAGCGTTTAAAATAATATTGATGGCTGCGTCTGTAACATCCTTTATCTTTGGATTGAAGCCATCGTAGAAAGAAAGACGATGACCTAGATACAGTACACAGCAAAAGGTAAAAACAGCCTACATCCCACCTCGCTCATTTCGCACCCGTAAAACGAATCTAATCTCGATACGCAGTCGTACGGTCACTTGACCAACATAAAACAAGTTACTGTCAGGGGAAGAGTCGCGTTTGTCCACCGGGTAAAATACTCCTTCGTTTACGTGCACGTTCGAGCGGTGGTAAATCGTCCTCTTCCTTCGATCGAATGCTGAGGTCTGGATCTTGTGCTATGGGGGACATCGCGCAGTCAGACTCGAAATCACACTGCGGGGGGTTAGAATGAACCATCGACGCACAGGGTGAGCCATCGATACCGCCCCTGCCTTCGTCCTCTTCATCAGCCTCCGAGGACATGTGGACAGGCGCATCAAAGTCGGGACCGGGCGAGACCGGTATGAAATGTTTCGGAAACATAGACCGACGGCGCTGAACACGGACGCTAATCAACGTGGGTAAAGGGGGATAAAATGAGAAGCAAGCACCTTGTGATTACCACCTGCGACGTTGATCATGTCCACATCAATCTTGAACCTCTCTTCGTCGACCCTTGCGCGCTTTTCGACGCACTCGACTACCCACGCGATACCGACGACGATCGGTTTGGGATCTTTCAGCATACTACACCACCGCGCGACAATTCGGTCAAAGGTAGCTATGTAAGTGATGAGCGGAAGGAGACAAGGAATCGACGCACCGATATCGTGTCAACGTGTTCGGAAGACCATTCTTGTACACGATATGCGTGCACGTCTGACCAAGACGACCCATGATCTAAATCCCCATATCCATCAGACTCACCGCGCAATAGAAAAGACGACGCGGGACGATCCTCACCTTCGCGCCGAGTCCCTTCAGCATATCGACAAACAAACTCCCTGCATCGTCTCCTTGCTCCGTCCGCACGTCCACGAATATAGCGCAGCGCTTTAGGATCTTTAGCGAGGACTTCTTGACGCCGCCCGAACCATCCACCGTTCCGCTCGGCCCAGCACCACCGCTTCCATGTACATCACTGTTCCCACCGGGACCCGCACTACCAGAACCAGCGAGCGCAGGACTCTCCTTGCCTGTAGCCGCACTCGAACTGCGCAGCCCAGTGCGGGTCCCAACCGCTTTCGGTTTCGGCGGGGTAGGCGTCTGCGGCAACGACGACAGACTCTCTGAAAGTGCATGGAGAGCCGACGAAGCCGGATTGAGCGTCGAGGGAGGCACGGCGCGCTGTTTGCCCTTGTCCACAGAGATGGGCGAGCTCGTAAGATCGACTTCGATGGCACTGTTCGCATGAGCAGCCACTGGCGGTGATGGCTTGTGCGAGGCAGCACTTCCACCACCACCTGTCAACGATTCGGCCGAGACGTCTTGCATCACCACGTCTTGCGATCCGAATACGTCTTCTTCGTCCGCGACGTCTTTCGCGCCGTTCCAGCTCAATCTGGACTCGCGCTTGCCGGCTTCCCGATCATCCCCGTCCACATCACCCGTGGCGCCCGTTCCCTTGACAGGACTGCCCGCCACGACAGGTAAAGTCGTCTTCTTACTCGCCCTATCCCCCACCCTGCCAAAGATCCCCCTCCCTTGCGCCGGTCCTCCAAACCCAGCTCCACCCCGACCCGGCATCCTCGCCACCGCCGTCGATCCAAATCCCGTCACGGTCGCCGAACGCTTGAGCGACGACGCCGTCGGCCGGGCAAAGGTCGTCCCCGTTCCTTGTGCAGTGGACGTCAGATGCAATGACCCATCGTCCTTGGCTTTCCCCTTCCCATTGACCTTCTCCGGAGTATTGTCCTCCTCGCTGGGCCTCTCCGCCCTGACGAAGCCCATGCTCGTATTTGGCCGACTTGGAGGCAGCGCGGCAAGTTTATCCAATGCATGAGACAAGGTCGTGAGCGAACGTCCTGAGGGTCCGCGAGTTGCCCCCGTCCCTGATCCAATGCTGGTAGAACCCAACGAAAAGAGGTATGGTTTAGTATTTCCTGGTTGCGATGTCGAGGGTCGCTTCAGAGGCGATGTCGGAAGAGGGATCTTTGATGGAGATGGGACAGGGGCGGCTCTCGACGAACCCCCCGTGCTCGTCGACGTGGATATAGTGGAATCACTCGCGGTACCAGCACCTCCAGCCGTTGGTAGCTTCCCCTTGACAAATGCGTGGAGTGACGTCTGTTTCAAATTGCTGGAATCAGGCGGAAGTTTCGATACAGAAGCAGACCTATGTCTGGTCGACGGTATTTTCGATTTTGCCACCGCGCCGGTCGGCTTTGGAGGGCGAAGTTTAGAAAGGACCGTACTTGAGGGTGGTGGCATTTCTGCCACTTCAGACGAGGGTCCGGCGACAGCACCCGTAGTCGCAGTAGGCACTGACAAACACCGTGAGTATTTACTGCGAATGAAAATCAAGAGAGCACGTAGGTGTCCCTTACCTTCTACTGTGGTATCTTGAATCTCTGCGCGCTCACATTTCACCCTCTGTTCCTTCACCGATACGCTCCGTGTTACCCGTTTCGTGCCTTGCGGCACCGAAGGTCCTCGCTTGGGCTTCATAGCTCCGATAACGGTGGGACGGGAAACAGGCATAGCGACCGAACCCGGTCGCGAGCTAGGCGCTGAAAGGAGATCTAGAGAGGTGCTTGTTGATGCTCTTCCTGCCACATCCAAGTTATTCAGCGATTCATCCTTTGGCTGTCCAGAACCTCCGGTCACGGTTACGTCCCTCACTGAATCGTGCTCCCTCTCGGCAGCAGGAGGGGGAGGCAACAAGTTGTTCGACGTCAGAGGGTGTCGGAGGTGGGAAGTAGCAGAAGGGTCTGAGGCCGCTGAGGCCGGTTGCGATGTGGAGGCTGCCGGTGAAGGTCGACAAGGTACGTGAGCAGCGTGCTGGAACGCGTCCACCGAAGCAGTCGTGTCAGCCACCGGTGGGACAACCAAGGGCCCAGTAATGTTGGTGGAAGTGTCCCTATTATCCCCCAGTGCAAGCAACTTTGCATGCGCCTTCTACACGCACACAATAGACCATTCGGTTACGGAGTAGCGAAATTGCATGTCGTCAGCAAATGCCCTTGCAGCGTAGAGAGAACATACTTTAGCGAACAAGGACTGCAATCTAGGCAAACATTCCGTGGGTGGCGAAGGTGTAAGAGGTGAAAGAGGTGTAAGCGGCGAGAGAGGCGAAGCAAAGGGAAAACCAGAACGTGCAGGGGTAGCGGCTTCGCGGGGAGTGGCAAAATTGACTGTAAAAGAAAAGGTCGGATTTGGTCGAGGCGAAGGAATATGTGTAGGATTCGTAAATCGCAAGAGGACAGAGGCGTCGTCAACATCCATTCGCTCTTCATCGAACGGTGGTATTGATGGTGCGCGTCGGATATCAACCGCACCTTTGCTTGGTGAACGTCGCGGGGAAGGTGGAATAGTTGTGAGGTCTATCGCACGAACCACTTCCTCTCCACCGAGAGGCACAGACTGTGCACGGGGAGGGAAAACCGAGGATGCTACCTTGCTAGGAGATGGTGTGGGTTTCGTAGACGAGGCACGCTTATAATCTTTGGGTCGACCGGGCGTACTGGCATCCGGGTCTCGAAGAGGTTCCCGATATTCCAAATGCTCTTGCTCGCGACCAAGGGATCGAAAAGCTTCCAGTTTGGCGCGTTTAGCATGGCGCTGGCTACCTGGACTTGGAAGAGTACGGATTGCATCTGTATCTGGTGATGGCCGCTTTTTCGTGTCCGTGGGCCACGCAGTATGCTGACTCGGCCGTGAGTTCGAGTGTTCATCTTGATCTGATCCACTGAACAAGCTATCCTCTGATCCTTCTTCCTCTTCGTGCGTTTGTGTCCGTCCGTCTACCCCAGTGTCCATCTCCTCTTCCTCCTCCGCCTTGAGTACCGTCTCTCGTGTGTCTGCTTCTGTCACCGTGTTCATCCCAGGCTCCACCTCTCCACGCTCTATTGGAGGCGACTGCGAATTCCGTGGAGTATGTAACAGCGAATCCGGGCGCGACATTGGTGACATTCCTTGCACTTTTGCGTGTGCCCTTCTTGCGGCCTTGAGGGGGGAGTGCGAGAGGGGTAAACGTAAAATCAAATCGGGTACGTTGAGTTGTGATCGCGTTCGTCTCTGTATGGCGGGTTCGTTCCCGGTCATATAGCGCGAGCCACCGGTGGAGTCCGAGGTTGTGTGCGATTCTAAATCATGGTGCGACGTGCCAATGCCGTCGCGGTTCGTGTCGGTCATTGAACGGGGTTGCGTCGCTGTCTGTTCGTTGTCTCCGACAACGAAAGGCATCTTCGCCACTGCTTCCTACGATGAGCTTTCTGCCACACCGTTAGTGCGGATTCAACAAAAAAAAGGACGAGAAGGGAGTGCCAAAAGTCTAGGGAGAGTCTCTGGCGGCCGCGATCCAGAAGTTGGCGAAACCGAACACGTTCGATGATTGGTTGAGTGAGGTCACGTGATCACAGTACGCGGCGAGTCCCCGGGCCACTGGCAACGTTGGTTGTCCTTCGCGCCGTCTTCCTAATGTACAGCGCGAAATTGAGGCTTCAACGGTATAGCTATAGGTACACTCTAGTAAGCCGGCTACCTTGCAAGTATCTGAATCTGAATCCCACTAGGCTCGTGTTCCATGCAGAAGCGCCGAACGGAAGGCGGTCCCCAACAAATTCAGTACATACGGAGTCGATGTCAATCTTTTTCCAACTGATGCACTAACCACAACAGATCATGGAATCCATTACATTCAACAAAAAAGAGTAAGATTGTGCAATATGCTGTGGTATGATGATCCTGGACGAGACCTGCTTGGACCGGCTCGCGTCCAGAGTCAACATGCTACATTCCGCCTGGATTATAACACATTTCACTATGAAGGTGCGATCCAACCTATCCGTATACGTGGTGAAGCTTACCATACTATAACGATAGAAGACGTGTGAGCACCCGAATATTCAAAGACTTACATGGATGAACGATGCATTGTTTTCTCGACGATTCCCAGTAAGTAGCTCCGTGAAGCCTCTCGATGATTTTGCCTTGTGCTATTTCGGAATAATCGCCCGGATATAATGATACCCAAGCCTATCGCTGATCGACTAGATCGTACCAACGACAGGATTCCCCGTATCCAGAAACACATCTACTATATGGATGGCCTCATCCAAGAGACTCACGCCAGCCATTGACATCTGACACGTGGTGACTTTATCAACGGAGAACTCTACGTGGAGATTGGGTGAGCAGTACCTTTACTTGATCACTCGCTGAACGCGAAACAAGATGAACTAAACACACATGTCAATGCGAATTTATTTTTGCTTGCCATATCGAATCCTGCCAGTGCGTCGCTGATGCCCTCTGATACCCTCCTTATTGTTGGTCAACCTGACAAGGGTAAGTCTTCAACCCGCTTAGTCGACATCGTTGTGGTTGGGTTCGGGAGACATTATAATCCGAAGTCTTGTCCTGCTGTGATCTGAGCTCATGGAAACATTTTGTTCCGTTCATCATCATAAAAGAGCTAGCGCTAGTTAATCTAATGGGCTCACCATGCCAGGTACACGAACGATGTCAGCAAGGCTCCTGTCACTTGAGCTCAGTGAAGTGTAGGGTTCCCACGGTGTCCTCTTAGAAAATAACACAGCTCGAGACCACTGGTTGTACTACACCACGGAAGATCATGACACATATCACAAGTCGCGAATCACTGACGTCTTGAAGGATATTGGCACCTTTCAAGTTCCTTCACTCTGGCATGCTCTCGTTGGCATTGCCATATCCCAAGAAGAGTGGAAATGCTGTGGCTGAGGTGCGTGGGCCAGGTTGCACTGCCAGGATAATTTCAGCTTGCAGACTCATCTAGTATTCGTGATTTTAACTTCCGTCACATTTAGATGCAGCTGTGTTTCCCCCCACTCTAGAGCCAGTTGAACCTGGTACCTCCAGCAATTCCAAGGGCGCAGGTACGTACAAATTTCCTGTGTACAATGACCGTCCCCTTCTAAAACCCACGATCCTGCACTAGGCAGGCCATCTCGATTCCGAGTCGTAGTGACTCCGATTGTCATTCAATTCTAATTCCGCATTGTATGATCATAACTGGATGTCTCTATTTCAGGAGCCAGCGGCAAGTCATTGATTATGTTTTAGATCGAGTTACCCGGAAGTCGCCTAATGTCAACAAGCGGTCGACACGTTGGTTGATGGTGGAAGCGACCACTGGACGACATGATCAAATGCATTAACACAGCATCATGAGTTGTGACTGGCCACGGCATAACTCTCTTAGCGCTCTGTAGAAGTTGAAGTCGATCAGTGGTGAATTTCCTGTGGTCGTACAGCGAACACGTTTACTACTCTTACCATCTCTGAAAGCATACATCCTGTGGGGCTTCAACCTATAGCAGGGGCCTAACGAGTCGAGGCTTTCATCCCTACTATCAGTATTCGGGCGCTGCCATACCAAATCCAATTGTACGCAAGGGAAATCTGGTTCCTGCACAAACTAGACCTGGAACCTTGAAGACAGGACCACCGAGAGGATAGTGCAGTAAGTCTATGAACCCTATGAACCCTATAAAGACCTTGTAATGGCGCCGAAGAGGGTCCGTTGCCACTGCGCATCAAGGGTCCAGAGGATCGACCGCAAGATATCGTTGTTGACGATCTCAGAGTTTTCGCTTGCCCCACATCATCTGAGATTGAGGGTCATTTACAGGAATCAGTTCGCGGTCCCAGACTCGTATAGGCCTTGACAGAATCTTAACCGTCCATCACATTCCCCCGCCGTCGCAGTTTCCCGTCGCAGTCACACAATCTCTGCCGGCGGCCAAGTATGCATCACATTAATCATGGCGCATGCAGTGCTGATGCAAGGGAATTGCATAGAACTGACTCACACCAATTTATGACATGTGCTGTTCGCTGCGTTAAATAGATACTTTGTCTGGGAGGCCGGGCGGCTAACAATGCCCGCGAACACAGCTTCGCGGGCGCATTATAACCATAACCTGGTTGATTCTCAAGATGATTCGAGTTGATTGACGCTCATGCACACGTAAGTACGCAAGCTCAATACTTACCATGACCAACCAACCTCCCCGTCTTCCCCGTTTCTCAAATCGTCTTGACACCATCACATGGAGTACCTGGAAAACGAACAGAGGATCATCAATCCTAGGTCGTATGACTGGGCTGAACGCTCCATATATTTATATTGAATGGTGAACTCGTCCTCCGTGTCGACGATATGCAACGGTGCCTTGAATCCTAGCTCTTCGTTAACGCCTTGACCCACAGGCTACAGCACATATCAGCTCTCGCTTGTCTGGATGCCATAAACACGTACATCCTTTTAACCATATACAATACAGCTAAGTTTCAAGTCACCGACATCGCCGATGCGATGTCCATTCCTCCGGTTGGTTAAAGTGTTTAATGTGCCACAGCTCTCAGGCGCATGTCGAGTAATAATGAAACACTGGTATGCAGTACGAGAGGACAACGGAGAGCTGGCTTAAACACGCATCTTTTGTGTACACATCCTTGCATGAAAGGAATGGTTTCCATGATCCGGCTCGGATAGAATGCAGAGTAAATACATACCCACATGGCACCTAGTACGTGACCCGCTGTGATCGGACTGTACTAGTCTTTTCACACAGCGCGGGGGGCAATCTTTAGACCTAGACTAAAGATCGGACGATATGTAAAACAAAATTAGTTATATAGTATGCTGTAGTTGCCAGGCGAAAACATGAAATAACTCACAGAGGAAAATATATTGGCCAAAAGTTAAAATATTGGCCTTGACAAAAGGCCTTTACGTGCACTCTGATTGGTTGTCGGTCAAAATTATATTTCAACTTTTTACCAACATATTTTCCTCTCATGTTTTCACTTGGCGACTACAGCATACTATATTACTAATTTTGTACTTACATATCGTCCGACCTTTAGACCTGGTCTAAAGATTGCCCCCCGCGCTGTGTCAGTGACGAGTGCAAGCGCTGACAAACAACTTATAAATCTATCTATCCATTTTTGGACGAGGCACAGTGTCACCCCGACCGCAAGTTGGCTCAGTCACCATGATGACTCGGAATTGAGAAAATAGTGTGCGGGTGTCAGGTCCTCGTACTCCTGGAATCAGCTCAGAGTCGGAGCACATCTCACCTACCCTCCAACTCACCATAACGGTGTATAAGCATCGAACGCCTGCGCGAAGCTATGCCGTTCATTCACACCAACAAAAAGTCTGTGTCTTACCGTGTGCTTGCCTATTCTTGTGAACTCTAAATTTCCTTGTTTTGGAGCGTCTTGCAGTCTTGCACTCACCCCTTTCGTCTTTCATTCCGTAGTAAACGGTTACGGCCATGGAATGGATGAGAAAAAAAGGAGAATAGCGTTGCCACTGGACAAACTCTCCATACCAACGGTGTGAAAGACAAGCGATGTTTCTAGAGTTCCAGGTGGAACGATGCGATGTCAAACAAGCACGTGCCACCACCGCTGAGAAAAGAGGTGAACAGACCCCGCAATCTGCATCCCAGTCTCGGTGTACGGTCACATCGCTTGCAATTGCAAGCCAGCGAAATTTACAGAGTTCTCGGTGGAACACCTACGACTTGTCGGCGATGCCATGTTTTGTTTCATCACATAGCGCGATGCTCGGCATCATCTCGGGAAGCTGAGTCACAATTACCAATGCCATGGGTCTTGGCGACACGGTGACCGAGTCAGGCCGACTGCACCCGTAGTCACTCAGGAGCAGCGCCGACCACCACCAGGCCTAAAGAAGATTTCCATTGAGTAGAGAAGAAGTGTCCTTGTGGCCCATCCTCACAGGAGGAAATGATAGGTTGTGGTATTGGGGTGCCGAATGCAGAAATCCAAGCCCGCTAGCACCAACCGAAGGCGCAACCTGATGTCCTGTAGAGACAAAGCAATTGCGCATGGAGTGAGGCGGCGAGGAATATTCCCTGGCACTACTGATATGTACAGAACAGCACGCTCCAGCGGCTCCACTGGTTGCATCATGCTCCTACCTATTCGCGATCGCAAGACCTGGACTCTATGATGATCGGTGGCTTTGTGGTGTGCGCTAACGGCAATTTGTACGGTACCTGTCGGTGAAATGAGCGTTATATATGGCGTGGAGCGAGACGATCATGATGGAGAGCCGCTCTCCACTGGCTGAGGAGATTATGCCATTATAAACTACAGCTAGGTGGCCTCCACCACAGAATATGGAGATTGCTGCCACTTGGCTGCCATCGTGTGTGCTTGAAAGAGTAGATTAAGAGCGGAATGTTGCAGTCGACCGTCCTCATGAACGTAGTCAGTCGTGTGACGGGTCTCCTCTTCCAGCCTCAGGCTATTCCCTGTTTCGTCAACTCACCGCTCTGCCACCTCCTCACGGTATGGACCTACGATGGGCGTTTACGGCCTCACTACCTACCTCCGCGAGAACCAACGTGTCCTTGGAAAAACTATACAATTCCCTCCTGCACGTGTTTCAGACAACGCCGTAACGACTATCGTCGTCGATGGATGGTCGTGAGTAGCAGGTCCAACTCGAATTCACAGGCACCTCAGACACGATACTATAGCTTCATTTTCGAAACTTACGAACAATCGCATCTTCCCTGGGTGTACGGTGGTGAATATGACGCATTTGCGCGCAGTGTTGTACAGGTGGTGAGAGCGTGGGTCGCGGTCGGCCTCAGGGTCTACTTTGTGTTTGACGGTAGGGTCCCATATTTTCTGCCTCTGACATCTCTGACGTGGAAACCCTCGACCAGGAGCTAGCCCAAACCTCAAGATCCCGACGCTGATCAGCCGCCTTAACCGCACCAATGTTCAAAATTCGGTATTGTTTTTCCGCACGTCATCCACCTCCCGTTCCGCCCCTCGCTTCCTCCACGAGAATCGTATCATCCCACCCCTCGTATTTTTGTCCTGTATAGAGACGCTGGAAGGTCTTTCCAAAGAGCATCCTGAGCTCGAGGTACATTTTGCCGATGAAGAAGGAGATCCTTACGCAGTTGAGCTAGCCGGGCGTCTCGGTGCCTATGTCGTTGGCAACGACTCTGATTTTGTGATCCTCAACTCCGATCGATATGCAGGTTACATTCCACTGAAAGATCTTCTATGGACAGCTCCACTACCCGTGAACGAATCTCCGAGTATCCACGAGGATCAAGAAGATGGTTTTCAGACCGTAGTGAGCAAAAGCAAGAAGCGATCCAATCCCACGGCACAACAGACATCCTTTGGGCTCATTCCACCCGAGGAAACACCATTGTCGGATCTTGTTCTCTCCGTGGTGGTCTATACTCCGTCTACGCTGGCATCCCATCTAAAATTACCAACTTCTCTCCTTCCATTGCTTGCCTCTCTAGTGGGAAACGATTTCTCTAACAATTCAACGACCCAGCGCAATGTCCAATGGCTGTTCTTCGAACGAAGCCTCACTCTCTCGCAGCGCATTACGCACACTGCCAACACCCTTTCTTCCATTCTCAATGCAGCCACGCAAAAGCGGAAAGCCAAGCACCGGGTCGGCTCAGTAATGGACCTCATCGATCGTACGGTTAACGCCCTCCTTGTTCGTTCGCCAAGCATTCTAGCTACCGGCGAAATCGATAGCATCGTGGACCGGATCGTGAGTGCTGCGCTGCAGTACGCCATTGATAAATATGAAGGAGACGTAATTGGCCCTGCAAGTTTGTGGCCGACACCAATCTGTGCACTGCACGGAAGTGATACATGTCCGTTGCCCAACCTATTTTCGCGCGCTCTTTCGCAAAGTCAACTGCCCGGCAATGTAAACGGTGCACCTCCCGGCAGGGACAGCGTTGTGATACTTCGTTCCTTGTACCTCAAGGCGTTCCGGGCAGGAAAATTGCAGCCAGAAGTCACCGACATTCTGAGTACCAGAACGTTCTGGCCACAGATCTTTCTCGACAATCCAGACATTGAAAACGTTGCTATCTCAATCGGCCGACCCATCCGCTCGTGGGTTTACGCCTTGCTAGATGATGGCGTGGGAATCCCGGAGGCTCCCGAAACCGCAGTGGATGGCAGCACATCTGCCAGTGAGGACGATGAAGAGGATCTCAACGAGCTCATCGACGTTGTCGAAGAAGACTCGGACGATGACGTTGACCTCCTCGCCCCGTTGCGCGGCGAACTTCGCCGTTTACACAGAACGGAGGAAGACCCTTCCGAGACGGTCCCGGCATCGGTTTCCTCCCGGTCCCGCTCCTGTCCACCAGCGCGTCAGAAACACGTTAGCGAATACGTTCGTCGCGGAACGCGAATAGCGGAAGAGGAAGTCCCGGTACCGGACTTGGCAGCCCTGATGATATCATCGGGCTTCGACGAGAACATTGATCAAGACGCTTGGGTGCCCGTTCAACTCCGGAGCGTGGAGGAGCGAATGGCGCTATTTCTCCACATCTTGGGGAGTAACGTGCCTGCTGTGAAGAACGCATCTCCAGACCGGCTCATGCCCGTCCTCGTTGTGAGATGGATCGTACTCACGCTCCATCAACGGGCGTTGGAGAATGGCATGAGCAAGGAACGGGAACAAGAGAGATGGACACGCCAAGAAGCACGGGCACTCCTTGCTTTTTACGTATCGCAGCCCTCCATGAATGGTGCCGACACAGCGCGCCATTCCAATATTGGCGAGGACATCACTACCAACCTGCCAACGACCACACCATTGGCAGACCGAAACGTACAGCTGGTGGCACAAATTCTCATGGCCATCGAGACTATCCGTCTGTTGGTGCAGGTGCTGTTGTTGACGGAGGCGGTACCGGCCAACATACAGGTGCTCTCTGGGCAAAAGCTGCATGCTTACTTGACCCATTCGACACCCGTTCCCGAGGAGGTCTTGGATCCTGGTCTTTGGGCTGCCTGTACGGCTGAGTTAGAAGATGCGTTTGCGCAGGAGAGGCAGAAGAAGACGAAGAAGAGCAGAGTTGAGCAGGTCAAACCAGCTTCCAAGACGAACAATAAGAGGACCACGATGCGGTCTGGAGAAGGACTGTTCTCGTTGCTGGACGTCGCGTGATACCCATTGGAGCCCGAGGTTCAGGAGATGCAGTGGACGCAATTTTGACACTGCAGCCGATGTATTGTACTGTTTTTATGCGATCTTATCTCTGTCAGAATCGACGTGGCGATCAGAGTCTGTGCAGGCTGTTGTTCGAGAATAGAAACGTGGAATATACTATTTCCGTAAAAGTTTGTAAAAGTCGAACGTCTGTGCACCGTGACAAGTTTGTCCATTTGTGCATAGTGTCTCAGTACCGCCATTCAAGCTGTGTAGTCTAGAAAATCGGATGCTGTAAGGCAACAGGCAGTGTTGTGGTGGCTGTGGGAGGCGTGCGATGTGGCGAACCACTGGTTGTCCTTTGTAGGCGACATCGCCGAGCCTTAGTATAAGAGCGCAGCTTTAGACCTTGGATATGGTCATTCAAGCGGTCCTCTATTCGTTCGTCCCCACAGACTACTCGAGCACGTTAGCACCTAGTCGTACGCGACCGCGATGATCTACTCACACACCAAACCTCGTTCATCTGGAACGACCGGCTCAATAGACATCGTCACCTACCGCTACAGCGACGATCTGGTATACGTCCCACTGGCACGAGAATACAACGTGAGTTCCCCCTTTTCCGCAGCATGATCACGGAACTCGCGTGTTGACGGTCATGGGACTCATCTAGCAAGCGCTCTCGCACGCACGAGACGCCTTTCGGGAGCTCAAAGGCCTCCCCGACGCGTCCATCTCACTCTCGCTCGCCTCCCCCGGCCACCCCGAAAAATTGGTCGGCATCAGCGCCCCCGCGTGGCCCAGACTGATCGCCCACCTGACCCGCTACCAGATCATCGACGTCCACGCTACGCGCGTCGGCACGACGGTCGTCCCAATACCGGACATCACCATTACATATGCAGACGCGGAGGAGCAGTCGGATGCAGAGCCTGCTCCGCCATACCCAAGTCATGGGGAGGACGAGAAGAAGTCGTATCCCGACGAACGGAGTCCGCCTCCAGCGACGCCCGCAACGACGTTGCACCGAAAACGGAGTTGGTTCTTTCAACAGCGCCACGGACACTGAATTGGCCGTGGAGTGCTCTGGTGGCCCTCTGGATGTTTCAGTTGATTGTTTTTTTTATGCAGACCCATTGAACGATCCATCGATACCCCTTCAATGTAGATGCCTGTATCATACCATATGTACTTGTCTTGTTTATTCCCTTTACCTAGGATACAAGCTTGTAGACAGTGCTTTGGAATGCATATTTCAGTGCTGTCCTGACCCACACATACATTTGCGTCTATCTGAGTGTGCTGATGCGTGGCCCGATCTGGTTACTTTGCATCTTTGACTGCCAATCAAAGACAATGGAGTGGCTGGACTTGGCAGTTACTGCATCTCGAGCCATCACTACAGTACTTTGTTCCATAGCTGTCGGAGCGCAATGCCTGCCACAACTGAAAGTACTCATTTGTGTCACCGGGCATCCTGTACTTATACTCAGAAGCGCCCTGGAAGCAAATATAGTTCCTCAGCTCTCCAAAGCGGATCCAGTCGTGCAGTAGGGACAAACAACTTCTGTTTTGCAGTATAGTAGGCGTCTGGTGAATCACACACAGCAACTTGGCGCTTCTACAAGACTCCGAACTTGTATGAGCGCCAATCTTACGCTGTGGGAGTCTGCGCGCCAGTTTTAGAGTACATAGACTTGAATGAGGCAAGGTCTTCCAAGCGCGCGCCTGAGCTTTGAGCGCTACTATAGCACCTACACCAGATCTTTGATTGGAGGCCTTTCATTCCGGCTTGTCAACAACAGACAAAAGTCCGAATAGTTCGGACTATATATACAGGTCTATCCAGTATAGGCTGGTAGCACACACAGCGGTCAGCGATGGCACACAGAGCTTGGCCAAGACCACTCACTATCATACTCGCGTCCTAGGTACGGCTGTACCGCAGAAGCGCCTTGCTCCGGAACGTTGCATTGTACTGCAACAGATTGTTGATATCCCTCACCCAGTCATCTTCCTTTCCTGGTCCAACGCCTTCCTCTGGCCGTCCTTGGCCATCCTCCGAGATTGATGATCTGTTGATACAAGGAACGGGGTATGGAGAGACCTGGACTGTCACTGAGTCCCCTGGGTTTAGGACGTGCGAAACGCGCCCATCCATCGACACTCCCGCCGCAGCACGGCTACGGTCGCTAATCTGGATGCGATGTCATATGAAAAGTGGCCAGATCAAACAGGAGTTGTAGGACTTACACGTAATGTGACAGATGACGAGGCTGGAAATACGAGTGGTCGGAAGGAGAGGCTCCGCGGACATATGGGGACCAAGACTACAGCGCTCAGAGAAGGGTGTACGATAGGTCCACCTGCAGAGAGAGAATAGGCCGTTGAGCCTGTGGGCGTGGAAACGATCATGCCATCAGACTTTGGCCAACATCAGTATCACACGCCAATCATACTAGCTGACTTGACGTACCACGGCCTCCGTCAGATGCTGGCCATCCACAAAAATATCGATCGTGTTTAGATGGGGGCTAGAGCCACGGTGCAGCGCAATCTCGTTCATGACCTGCCATTCTGAATGATGGATGTAGCAAACGTTCGTTACTCGCAGACGAGTGTGAACACGCACCATCATCATCCATCTTCTTGTCGTCTTTGTCGTAGAACGTACATGATAGGCGCATTCGGTTCAGCAGCGTTGTCTTGCCATGAAACACAGCCTCCAGGCCCTTTGCGAAATCGTCTATATCTATTTTCCGGAACGATATTAATTCGACACGTGTGTGCTCGGAACGTTGGGCCGGGGACTCACGGAAGGGTAACAGGAACCCTAAAGTGCCCATGGAGAAACTCAGCACTGGCGGAACAGCTCCGAGACTGAATAGCGATGCGGCATGCAAGATCGTCCCGTCTCCTCCGAGGGTGACGACCAAGTCGATCTTCTCCGACTGTGGTCCGGGTCGCCACACGTCTACACCTTCGGGTTTGTCAGGCCGATCCTCTGCGAATACCTTGACACCCGGGTATGTTTTTTTCACATGCCTGCCAAGGCGATGAGCGGCGAGGGAGGGTGGAAGCAAGGAAAGACGGACTGGAGCAACTCGTCGATCGCTTGTATGACTGGGTCTGTTCGGAGCTTGTTCACGATGAGGACGGATCGTGGAGGGGCGTTCTGTAGGCTATGATTTCAACTGAGCAAGGAACAAGAGCTCGGGAGACGAGACGAACGCTTGGGTTGGGGGTGTCTGGGTCGGTGCCGAGGATATGCCTCTCGTTCGGGTCCTGGAGACCGTGGTGCGTGGAGCCACACGACCTACAAAAGGTCGCGAACAGGGTGTTGATGCATGTCGAAATCCTTGTATAAACGAGCTATGGAGGACTCGTCGTGCTTGGGAGAGGATGTTCATGGTCTCTAGGTCGTGGTGGCAATGAACCAGACGAGCTTGCCAAACATGGATTGCTGACAGTTCGACGTTCACGCTTTCACGGGTCGAGGGTCTTGTTCTCAGCAACGTGCACGATTATCAGCGGGGCCCGGTTCCTTCGTCTACATCCCAATCGTGCATGTGGCTGCCAGGTGGGTGATGGAAGTTCTCTGAAAACTGCTTCTTAAAGTTCTTCTCATCCGACCGGTCTTTCGTGATAGCAAAAGTCGAAGGTGATGCTGATGGCCCATCAGTTGAGGCTCGAACCCAGTGCTTCTTCCTCTTTTCTGGTGAAGTAAGTCAGTTACTGTAAGCTTCGTTTTTTCAAATAACAGAATCTCTGGGACGGAAGTATTCATTTTCGGATTCTGTCGGTAGCGCAGTTGCGCTGAGTATTAACACGAGCCACAAGCCCTTTTCGAGCCTTCATTCTGTAGGCGAGACTACTGGCAGACGTGGTAGAGAGCCTGAGCACCTGGAGGCGATCTACGGTATGCATTGTCTATCACATCCATTCATCCCTTTGGCACTAGTCACCTCTTGACCCGAGATCCTGACGACGACAGCCCGTGAATGACAAAGCCCATTCATTCTCGATATCCTACTTATGCTCTACAATCCCAACGTTAGCGACATCTCGCGAACCCTCGGTATGGACAAGGTACGGAGTCCGGAACGATATTCTCCGCCAACCGCCCATACAGAAGTACTTAGAAGGCATGATGGCCGAGCGGTCTAAGGCGCTGGAATCAGGTAGAAACATCCAGTCCGAAAGGGCGGGAGTTCGAATCTCCCTCATGTCACATCTTTTGCTACAGTATGTTTTTGCATACCATGCTCTACAAGACCTCGAGGATGTGTAATCTAAACCTACAGTGTGATTGAATGCATTAGGGTATGAAGTTACTTATATGTCTGGCTTGGCATCTGGTGGTCCGGTTATCATCTCCCATGCCTTCTTACAAAGACGCCGTCCGAGGATGAAAGGTTCTTCTGAACGCCCTTTCTCCAACACTCGACGCGCGAACTCTCGTTGTGACCCTGATTCGAAGCTTCGTCGAGAAATATCCAAGACTTTGGCGGTTGGAGCGAGCAGCCTGCGCATGGGTTCGAAGAGCGGACGGAGCGACGAAGGGATCTGCGTGAGTGATGAGCTCTGCCTGCAGCCCCATGAGCAATCGGCACCAATATCTAAAACGCGACGCACGCACCAATGATAATGTAGGTAATCGTAATCTGGAGGCAGCACGGAACTCAGCGTGCCATCCAGTTCGACTCTGATTCGCCCACGAAGCTGTTCTTGCTCGTCCTGCTCGTCCTTCTCCCTGTGCAGTTTATCCTGGAGATGACGATCCTGGGATTTGAGACTTTGCGACATGAGTAGCAGCCTCTCTACTGCGTTCTTGTTCGAGGTGGTCGTCCAGAGATACCACCCCTGCTCCCAATACCGGGTCTCATCTTCGTCGGGCTTCGTGGGTGCATCGGATTCATCGAGATAGCGCTCCTGCGTAGGCTGTCCTTCTGGTGGGAGTGGGATGTTATTGGTTTGCTGCGTTCGCCATCCCTTTCCGAGTAGATAGTCGGTAACCTCGTGCGGGTAGACTTTGCGGAGACATATGCTATATGTTTTGGGCTCATGATTCTGGGCTCTTCCACGGGCTGTCTGAAAAGAGTACGTGAGACACATTTCGTCCATCTTGTCGGGCACATTTGCTGGATTGCGCAAGCGAAGTTAGAGGAGATGGTATTAGAGCTGAATCTGGAGAATGACAGACCAGGTGGTGGTCGACTTAGTGATATAAGGGGAGAATGTACAAAGCTTATCCTCGCGGTGGCCTTTTCGCCTCCACCTGGAGGATTCATCGTTGGGCACGAGTATGGAGGATGACGACAGAGTTGGTCGGTATACAGGCCGTCGGCCCACTTTGAATCGGAGTTCATATTAGGTCAGTTATAGGTGTTGCCTTATTTTTCATTTTTTTTAATACTCGCCCACGTCGTACCAAGTATCGCTATCGCAGCACACGCACAGAAAGCTCCACGCTTTCGCACTCCTGCTGTGGGGAAAGTCCCCGGAGACACAGAGTGATCCCTCCTCGCCCGAAACGGAAAGCACCCAGCTTCAAATATGCTGAGGAGGGCGAGATACGGTCGGGCAAAGATCGATTTACTGGACCGCGACTGTACTCGGGGACAGTTCCGTTTGCCCACTCTGTTGCAATCTGGAAGTCAAGTAACCCTGTGGTAGCATATCCACGCGAAGATATGAGCGTGTTTTTCGCTTGGGTTCCTTGACGGATGGTTTGCTCTTCGTTGCTCATAGCTATAGTTATGCGGTAGTTGGTGTCCCATTTTTTGGATGCCTTCAACTCAATGGGGCTTACTCTTGTTCGACGTGGATTTTTCCTTTATTTTTTTTCCTCTATGAACGCTCGTCGTTCAATGGGTTGTCGTGGAGTTGCTTATAGACATGAGGTGAGTATGGTCATATGCTTTGAGAAATGATGTTTGGAAGTTGTATGGTTTGAATTTCTTCAGGGAGAATACCTTGTCATACAAGGGCGTGCTCCATACGTGACAACTCTGACCTTTCTTTGGCCCATCTTTCCTTCGAGGACTACGTTACTGACTTGCTCTTCCCGAAGGTGTTATCGATGGGTACCTTGTTGATTGTATTTGTATCCTACTCATCAGTCATTATTAGTAACTTCATATCGTGCTGTCCGATATTCTAAGCTGTGCGCCAAAAACAACGGCTCAGTATTGCTTCTTTGCGACCATTCCAAGACTAGTACACCAAGCCATTTACTAGTCGCTGCGGCCCGACTTTGCCGCGCTTCTTGAGCGACTCCAACGGTTGACACGGCATGACACGGCTTGTTCCGTTTAGCTGCTTCTTTCTGCATAGCTTATTCGGCATACGATAAGGTTCCTCGGCATGCAGCGGCAGGCTCGGCGAACTTGAAGTTCCTGTACTTGTAAGAACATCCCTCCCGGCTTCCTGAGCACATAAGTAGATCGATGGAAGGTGATGTGGCTCGCAATTCCTGTCTCCCAAATACCCAGCTCATCACTGTATCCCCCAAGCTAACCTCCCATATGCCCTCACAAAACCCATTTGAGGCGCAGTCTGAACGTTCCACCGCCCAACGCACTGCTGAGCATGAGCCTCAGGTACGTATACATGCAACCACGTTTGATTCGCCGTTAGAACGCTCGGCGGACGCCTGATTTTTCAACCCACAGCATACTTGTCCCCCGTCCGGCGAGGGCTCTTCCATTGGTACCACTGTACCCTCTCCGCCACACGCGCACCCCGCGGGTACGCTCGCTCCAGAGTTCCTCGCGGGACTATGGCGACTCCGGCTCGACCTCGCGATATTCAAGCTTGAGCGCAGAGCGGTACGTGACCCGGTAATCACGCCCAACCGGCGCGGCGTGTAGTGATCCTATCCGATAATTTTTTTTTGCTCTGCCAACTTGTTAGCTTCCGATATTGAACGTGTTTCGTAACGAACAGCATCCTCTTGGTCGTACTGTGCTGTCGTTGCGCAGGTGGGTTTTCATGCCCGATGTCTCTGTCATCCTCTTGTTCCCGGGGGCGCTCAAAGGGCACGCGGTGTAGCAGTGATGCCGACGGAAGCGCACGAGTCTATTGGCACGTTGCGGTGGCTCGTGGGCTACCGATTCATGACGGGTTTTTACTCTCATGTTCATAAGGGCTCATGCGCTCTTTTTGTTGTTGTTCAGGCAAAGTCACCGAATTCTAGAGGCCAACGCCGCATCCGGGTCTACATTATCGCCACAAGCACGTACACGACTCTCTCGATGCAACATATGGGTTCCATTGCGCCACACGATGCGCTGCGCGTTGCCGTACCATGGGACACACAAGGCGTGGCTCAAATGGCGGGGTCCGTTACCAATGAAAGAGAACCTGGGGCGACGTTTCATCCGTGGAAGCGCTGTGTTTGCGTATCGATGTCGATACGGGAGACACTTGGTGACGCGCTTTTGGGTGCGACAGCGTATTGAACCTCATCTTGTCCGCTGGTCGAGAGCTGTGCTCCGTCCATCCTCCCTGGTCGGCGAATGGTGACTGGGAGATGTCGATTGCGGGCGTCGCGGACGTGAGGTAGTTGAGGGCTAGACGTGGGTAGGATATGGATCGAGTGCCTGTCTCAGATATTACTGCCGGTTGTATGAGGTTGTATACACGTACTGACATGGGAAGAACTTGGCTCTACACGTCGTAGGACTAGGACTCGAGTTCTCGCTGTTCCGCCGAACTGTGGGCGGCGGCGGATGCCTCAGGCTTTGGCTTCCTGGTAAAGTTTAACGGATTAGAATGAGGACGACTCGCCAGCGTGAACCACGACTCAGGAGACAGTAGTCGCCCAGATAGGATTCATCTTCACCCACTTTGAAACAGATCCCGACTCTCCCAACCTGGTACTCCACGTCTTTCTCATATGGCAGTTACCGAAAAAACCGACGAGTTTGAGCGCGCGACATGTCTCTTTCCGGCGCCGTGCGAGCACGCCCAAGAAATGTTTCACCTTGTCCGGGTGTATTGTCATCATACCCACCCATGCGGTCAGGAACCCAATTCCATCGAATACTGCCTGCTTCTAACGATGACACAAAAGTCGTCCTACAAAGACTCATCCTCAGTCGTCGATTCTGGTGGTCCCCCATCCCAATAGACCGATCCAACCACATCCGACAAGGCTTCCACGTCCTCCACACACAAGGATCGACACTCGATGAGGTCGAGTTGTTGAAGCGGACGACCAGCCTCTTTCTTGCGCCGTGAAAGCGCCCAGATGAGATGCCGCACCATGGATATGCAGGTTTCATCGTTCAACTCGTCGTCGAACTCGAATTCACAGAGTTTTATCTCCTCTAGTGACGGTGCAAAGACTTGGCGTGGACCCCGGCCTTTGGGTCCTTCTCTGTTCGGCGAGGGAGGCAAGGAAGGGTGTGAAAGTGCTTCAAGGAGGCCTGGAAGACCTTGACGAGTCAATCTGATGGAGCGTAGCTCTGGGAGGTGCCAAAATGTGTCCATCCAAATGGTCGACGAGAGGGGACAATTCTCCAGGTTGATATTTTTCAGATGTATCAAGTGAACGTGCTGGAAGATATTTTGTATGATAAGATTTGGCTCAGAGAGGGGAGTCCACGGGTGGAAATCAACACCGAGCGCGGTGGTATTTTCTCCTGCGAAGAAAAGTGATTCCGATGTACTGAATGAGAAATGTATGTGCTTGTAGCGGACATAGATCCATATTCCGCGAATGGGGATGGAAGACGTGTCCTTGTCGACCGATGTGGCGAACCAGTGTGAGAGAAAAGAATAGAAAGGAACGAATTCATCGGGATGGGGGCGGGTATTTTGATAACAATCCAATCTGGCTCGTGTCGTCGATGGAATCTCCACATAAGATAAGAAGGTGAAGACCTCCGAAAGGGGTGCAGTGATGAGAAGGCGAACGAGAAACGGTAACCTGACCTTCTTGGCGTTTTGACAGGAGCTTGTCGGGCCGCTAAGAAGTGCGTCCTTGAGATCGAGTTCTACAAGATCCGGCGAGTGCTCGAGGATGACCATAAGCTCCGCCATGGTGAGCCGAACAGAAGTAGCTAATTTGTGCAACCGAAGAATTGTTAATCCACCGATCGTCGGCGAGTACCATGGCGTGTGATAGCATTGAAAGTCTAATTCACGGAGACAAGGAGTGTCTCCGTTGAAGAGGATCTGGTTGTTGATTTCCTGAGCCTGCTTGTCCTTGCCCGAACCCATAGCCCAGTATACATGTCTGATACACAGGTTGCGTAGACGTGGTGCCCGTGAGGAGAGCATCGACAACGCTCGTATGACGTCCAATCCCCCTAATTCGAATTCGATGGAACACTCCTCTAGCCGTTCTGCGTGAGTGGCTAATTGCGCCATGAAGTCCAGGGTCATGTCTGATTTATAGAACTTCGCCTGAATCCGTAGGGGTGAGTCTAGTGATCGAGCAAGCAATGCTTCTGTCCACCGCGGCGATCTCGCAAAGAGGTAGCTCCAAAGTGCGGGACAAGTCAGTGCGACATGTCGCCAGTGGCGGCACACGTACGACACGCCTATCCAGTGCGACTCGATGCGAGCGAAACGGCGTATGTAACCAGAATACGCGTAATAGTACTCATCGCTAGCATAGCAAACGAATATGCGTGCCAGGATTGGCGTTGGCAGGCGAGAGATGGGTGCAAAGGTGTTCTTCCGGGTCTGGAGACTTGACAGTTTGATGGCGAGTTGGGCGATCTCCTCGTCGAGACGTGCCTGGGTTTTGGAAGCCATTTCGTAGGAGAGCATGGCCAGACAGAGCATCTGGAGGATCATCGATGATCTGTGTGAACACCAGTACATAGATATATCAAGAATAAAGACGTACAGTCGTCCTGCACAATGGGGATGGAGTCAGTGACCATGAGCATGGCTTGCTTTTTTTTTCAAGGGCAACGGGGACTTGGATTTTCCGGCAAAGTCCGCCAGTCCGCCCGTGCACGGAAGTTCGACGGAGTCCGACGTCGGCGAATTGGAAGTCCACCGCGAGAGGCTCATCGATGTGCTCGCATAACATTAGCACCAATCGATGCTCCTCACAGTGGCTGACTCAGCGGATGTCTCCTCAGTGTCACAACTCTTCTGTTGCCTTTCACTTTACTACGCATGAAGATTCAGAGGTCACAGCTGCATGGACCATTTTCAGGAAAGTCCTGTGGAGCGGCATAGCTCCTACTACTAAGTCGTATCATGCAGCCTGTTTACAGTTCAAGCCGTATTTGTATGGCATGATCAAAACCTCAAAAGAGCAACGAGAACTCGGTGAGATCCAAGCCTCCTACCCACCGGGGCTGTGTCTCGAGAGGCGATCTACTAGGGCATTAGGACAAGGCTAGATTATGATACTACTACACTACTACACTGTGGTCTCTATCTGAGACTACATACCACCTGCAGAAATTCAAATCCCGCAACTTTAATCCTCTCTCTCTCTCCTAGTATCTAGCCTTGTCCTAATGCCCTAGTACTTAGATCGCCTCTCTCTCTCGACACAACGGTGGGAAGGACCTGGGTGAGATCTACTTCCGAAGGAAAGACTTGCACTTGGATTCAGAAGCGATTCCAAGACCTCAGGCTAGCCACGGACGTGGGGAATGATCTCGGAGTCCAGATGGGCCTAGAATCTCGTTGCCCGGTAGATTCTCATGTGCGTAGTTTGGGTAGGCAGTTCAACAGATGAGGATCGGACGACTCAAAGCAATCATGTCACGGTAGGATAACATTAGGAATATCACCCCCTCCGAATTCCCCGCGAGTTGTCTCTGTTCATCCGCTCCTCAAAGAACAGGACCACAGACGGCCAGATAACACGCCAAGTTCATCAACGCTAGACACTCGCACCTCAGTTAAGCGAGGTTGGTGATCACTGTCTCAATCGGCGCGACCTGAATCCAGTAGATATACGTACCATGAGCAAAGTTCTCGACATCCATAAGGTTTCCCAGCAAGAGCGCCTGCGCTAAACTTGGCAGGTCGCGGCAGCATTCACTTGATCATCCCAACGACCTAACTAGGAACCGATCAAGCTTCAGCACGCAGGGCACGGGGCGCTTTGTAAACAGACCGAATCAACGGACATACGTTTGCAAAGTAAGGTTGCTGCGTACCACGAACAAACCAAAACACCCTCGTTCCTTGACGCCTCCTAGCCGAACGCTGCAAGCGGGCACCATTGGTGAGGATGTCTTCGACAAAGTGCGTGATAGTCCTTGAAACGGAGTCAGACCATAGCGCAACAGTGGTTCTTGAAACCGGCTCTGGCGCAGTATAGGCAGTCGCATTCCACCCTGACGAAATGTATGTTTTCAACGGGACGAGCGACGGGATTCGAAGATGGCGACTTAGGGATGGTGAAGAGGCAGGAAAGCAAACAGGGATGCACGTGAGAACCATTTCTGTTTCGAGGGATCACAAGTGGCTGGTGTGTGGGACGCGGAAATCCGCGAGAAGGTCGTCGATGTGAAGGGCTGAGAGACAGTCGACATTGCGTTTGACTGCATGAGATGTGCCACAGGGAATTGGGACGATGAAGCAAGTGAGTATCAAGACCGGAGAGAGACTCGTTGGCCCACTTGAACACCGCGGAATTGTGAGCGGGGTCAGGTTTTCCCCCGATGACGGACGCATTGCCACTGCCTGCGAGATCAATCCGTCAATTCGCATCTTCGACACTCACAATGGTGACTAGATCATCTCCATCAAGAATTCGTGTCCACGTTGGCCCCCATTGCCTGGTCCATCAATGGTCATTCGTTCATTTGTCTATCCATTGACGAACAACGTGACTGATCGTTCTTCACAGGAGCGAGCGATCCGAAAGTCCCCTCCGTCGGCGGAACAGCCTCAGTCTGAGGAGTAGCCCAAGGTCACGGCAAAATCAGTGGCCGAACCTGCAAATCCTCCCGACGACGTGAAACAAAAGATGAGTCCTCGGGTGGCCAACGCAACGTAGAGGTGACAACATATCTGGCGCGCTGAAAGGCTGAGGCTCACATTAATTCTTGTAGCCAGGACTTGAAAGACCGTCATCGCGCAAAATCAAAATTTCCTATTCGATCTTGCTGCCTTCATGATTTTTGTTATGGCCATGCGGTATATCATGATAGTAATGAAACACGTTAAACGAGCGAGGTCAAGTTGCGACAGACGATCGTAACATCTACTCTAGGCACGTCTATCGTTTTCGACGACCCGTGTTTGTGGAACGTCCTGCATTTTTCCTGGAGACATTTACCCGTATCACTCTCACTGTACATGGACGATGATATATTGCAGTAGGTTAGTTAAGTACTGGAGTCTAATGGCATTATATTTCCTTCAGCAGAACGGCCGTGTAGATGGCCGCGTGGTATTCAATACCGAGTCTTGTCCGAATTACATCCTTGAAGGAGGGAACGAAACGATCGCAAGAAAGTGCATCAGTCTCTCGAGCCCGGCTTCAATGAGGTCGCGGCGCGGCCTTGTAGGAGACGAATGCTTTTCAGTACAGGTATCCGCCGCGTCGTGGTCTCACCCTTAGAGAATAGCCAGATCACCCTCACGCCCATGAGCACGAACATAACGATAATCACACATATGTACATTGTGTTCCCTCGGAGTCGGTCACTCGTCAGAGCCATCGGTGTCGCCGACTCTGGCCCTCGGTAAGTAGGTAACCAAGAAAGCGGTACCTGACAGAAACAGTTGCACCTGAATACAAGCACGTGGGAGCAGGGGGTAGCCTAGGACAGCACATGGTCCGTCTTCTTGTGTCAGTGGGCGGTATATTGAGATCGACAGTTCGAACGCCCAGTCCTCCCGAATGATGGTTGCGTCGTCAAATTCCGCACACTCCATTTTGTTACGCCAGGAGAAAATGGGTGGAAGAGTGACGACGGCTTTCAGGATCGATAGCAAATTACGAGACGTGTACGGACTTGTTATGCCTATGGTCCTCGAAGACTCAGTCTTCCGTTGGATCCGATAGCAACGTACATGACCGTTGTCAGATGTCCTGCCCACGAGCACTTGAACAGGAAGGAGAGACGCCCTGTGTCAGGTTGACTGTCATGTAAGTAGTACTGAGCTGGATATATGCGGAATCTACATACCTTGGCACGCAAGCCATGGTTAACCAGGTGGCTTTGAGATGCGTGACCAGGGCGAGTTGAATTGTTAGTCCAGACCTAGATCGTCATCGTTGACGGCAGAAAATATACCATCGACAATATCATTTTGCAGGGACCGATACTCCAGCTTTCGCCCTCTACTATGAGGTACCCTTCGTCTCACGCAACCCGATGCGTCCTAGGTGGTAGCTCGCGTCCTCTCCCCACCGAGCCTATGGTGGCAAAACAGGGGATAAAACGTCGTAACGACACGATCCAAACGAGGGGGTCCGGAAAGCGGTATGGTCGGAACAGCACAACGATACCTATCAAGCGGTGGTAAGGCTTGAACTGAGGAATCTCAATCGCACTTTTGCACACAGAGTCCGAAGATGAATTGAAGTTGGGATGGGGTTTCGTTGATGGGACAGCTCCTCGAACATGCCGACCTGGTTGCCCTCATGAATCCCTCTGTGTTGTACCGAGGACGATGCCTAGTCTTACTCAACTTTGCTCAGCCTAGGACTTAGAGTGATTTTTTTTTTGAAACGCACTAGCATCTC
Organism: Tylopilus felleus; assembly: GCA_038091295.1. Lineage (NCBI taxonomy): Eukaryota > Fungi > Basidiomycota > Agaricomycetes > Boletales > Boletaceae > Tylopilus > Tylopilus felleus. The sequence goes on along the minus strand of JBBPOE010000113.1, from coordinate 3,734 downwards.
CACGCCAACTGATTGTTGTAGCTTAGCCGATGTAGAAGATTTGAGGGTTGGGGGTACCTTGCGAGTTTTTTCGACCATGTGCATGGGATTGTTCAAACTTTCGAGTTGTGGTGGTGGGTCTGCGGGCAACGCCTGTCGGTCTTCCGGGCAGCGAGGGTGCAAAAGGACACGTCGTTTGAGGAAGGTACAGGGCGGTGAACCCTTGGAGGTTCAGGTATACACCTGGAACGGAGGTATATTGAGCAAAAGCGATCGACGAGTGGTTGCATGAGTTCAGTTTTCCTGGCCTTGTTTGTTGCCATCAGGGTCTGGAATCGCTGGCAGGTTCGTGGCCAGAGCTCGTGTCGAGCATGTGCATGATGCGCCACGTAATGAGATTATGAGAAGCTAAGCGAACAACGTTCGGGACAACCAGCGGTGCTAAGGCGACACCAACTGAAGCTACCCCGATGTTGACTTCAACGAGCTCACGTCTACTCCGACTTCTGTTGTCGCTTATCACTCGCCTCCGCCTGTCCGTTGGTCGCATCATACTCGCTCTTCGCGTCGGGTCAGTTTCGTTCTGGAGGTCAATTCTAGCATTTGCGCGCCCCACAGGCCAACCCCGGATTCAACTTCACGCAAGCGATGTCCCCGTGTTAGACAACAAGCCCATCAGAGAAGGTTCGCAACGTGCGAATGCAGCGGAAGAAGTTCAAGACCACGGTAGAACTCTTACAATACCACCTGAGCGGATCTCCGCTGGCTGGCTGAGCAGATTATCAGCACTCCGGGAACACACTTCAAATTGTCAGCCCAAACCTTTCTCCCTACGCTTCGCGACTCCAGAAAAAGGGTCACGGCGCTACAACTTGTCCAGGACGGACCAGTAAGGACCACGTGTTTCAGCACTTCTCTCGCTCTCCGCTCACGACCACTCCTTAGTTTGTTCAGAGGCAGTCAGGGTACCATCCCAGCTGGACAACAGACACTCTTGTCTTCGTGGGTTATCTCCTTGTGCGACTGGTCTACCTGTTGACATCCTTTTCAACAGACTATCGCCGCTTCCATGTGGATGGAGGCGATATCTTCATCCCGAAGGTGTTGCTCTGTTTTATCATGAAAGACTAGTACGTTTCTTTTTGACGTGCATTGCAACCTCATTGTGGACCTTTTCCAAGCGTATATTCACAGAGCACGATATCAGTAGCCCTACAAAAGAAGAAGAAATTCTCCTTTGCGCCGCGAAACTCGTCGAAAACGCACTTCAGACAGACGGTGTCATCTTGGACGAGCTCACGGAAATGGTCCTCAATCTGGACGAAGCTTCAAGTTGTCACTATTACTTGGTCGACCATACACACCGCCTTCTTTTCTGGGTGGATGAAGTCGATGTGAAGGCTCTCAATATTTCCTCTCGAAGGAACAGTGGATATAACCATATCAGTATGTCCCGTGCGTGATCGGTATCATTCGCTAACTGCCATCCAGAGTATAAGGTTGAGTCATATTACTGGTATGCGTCCTCCATTCGTCCTTAGGTATTTTCTATACCTGTTGTATTCTATTCTGACGCTAAACTTAACTCAAGCATATCGTACATAACATGTAATGGAGGTCGCACTGCGAATACTACCCCCACACTTGCCCCCTTCCAAAAGAAGTCTTCGAAGACCTTCGAGGAACGGTTAATTATGCCAAGATCGGTACGTCCTTCTTGTAATACGCATATCGTATTCCTGACGAACTGCCAGATATGATAACTACTGATTCCTCATCAAGCCCATTTGGACAAGATGAACTCGTTGCGATGCTCGGTCTCCTCGACTCACTCAAGGGTACATCTCGTCTCTCTACCTTTCCTCAACCTTGCTGACTTTCAGAAAAGATGAAAAGTGGATTTCGGATCCATACAGTATTTGGGCCATTGGTATCCACATGTTTCACTGCGTCATGAAGTGGTGCTGATATCGCATGAAGCACGGCTAAAGGCGTACTTTAGTGAGTGCCGTTTAACGCGTCCGATGAGTCGATTTTTTCTAAACACGATACCAGCCGAAAACCAGTTCTTGAATTTTTGTGGTCAGACATGCGCACGTTTGAATGCAGATACCCCGTTGTTCGGGAATCAGGATTGGAATCGTCGCCCTCTATTCCGAGCCATCAACTTGTTTCTCCTTGGATCACCGAACGGGCACGCGGTTCGGTTGCAACAAGTCTGGGTGGACGGGATTATCATACAGCCTCGCTGGAAGGATTTCGTCAACAGACTTACGGCCGAGTTGGCCCGGTATACCATCTTCGTGAGTTTTTCCTCAGGTTTACGTCGCCGGATATCTCACATCTCGCAGTCGACAGTCATGCTCGCCGTCAACTTTAGTTTCCTCGCTCTTCCTGGTGTCATCCCCCAAGGCTCTGCCGCAAGTCCGATTCAAATCACCATCTATTGCTCCGTGGTGTCAACGATCGCGTCCATCGTGTCTTCCTTTGGCTTGTTGAACGTATACAGTAACCCGAGATTGCTGATCGCTCGGAACGTGGTGCGTCTGCCCCGCCTAGCTGTACTTACACACCATGTTCACGTTGGTCGATGACCACCATAGCTGACAGCCATGGGGACGCTCAGTCGAACGAAGACGGGCATGGCGAGTCTTGCCATCACGCACAGTCTCCCAATTGCCTCCCTCATATGGTCGTACGTCGTCATTTCAGACCCATTCTCGCCTCCGTCCACGCGTTGCTGACGTGGTTTTCAGGATCGCACTCTTCTCTGCGGCGCTCGCGGTGCAGATATTCCGTCCGATAGAACTTGCCACCATCGCGACCCTCAGCGTCGAGATTCTGATTATCGTGTCGTTCGTGGGCATGGGCATGAGGGTGATGCGACTTTTCTCTCAGGATGAGGACGGGCGTGACGAAGATGCCCCTACGAGAAATAAGTCACGTCCTCTGAGGGCGCACCAGAACGTTTGATCAGGAATGCTGATTTTACCTTTGTTGACTTGTTCATGGATGTGGTTCGGACAACTCGAATTGACAGTCGTAGCATATCTATAACTGAGGTAGTATTTCGTATCTCCCCACGGAAATCGATCTAGATCACCACCAATATGTGTTGTATCCAGTGCATCGACTGTCGTGATCCATCAGACGGCCTGGTAATCGGCGACAGAAGTGCCTATGGTCGCGATTCGCAATTTCGTGCAAGTAGCTGATCTAACGTGTTTCACCGTAATTGCCCCTGCGGCCACAGCAAATCCATGAAGGTGTCAAGATCGAGCAGTGAACGCGGATATCGTACGACGGTTCTCCAGGTCTTTACTCCAAAAATGAATGTGAGCCTCAGTTTCCGAGGGTACGAAGGGTACCATCGCCTCATCACCGTGTCGAACCGTGACACCCGAGGACTTGGGTTCCGCGTCGTCGGAAGCATTGGCAGGAGCGCTTTCTGAGCGATAATCTCCCGTGAGCGTCTGGTTGAGCAAAGCATCCCTCGAGCAAGCGTCCTGCTGCCCGCGAGTCACCATCAAGCAGTAAATATTAAGACAGCTCGAGTTCAAAGGCTGAGCAGGCCAAAATCGTTGATTTGTCATGTGGCAATACGACGGGTTTATCTGGATATGACATGAGTGGAGGGGTGTCTAACTGGCTCACGGGTAACTCTGGATCCTGCGCGCGCTGATGTACGGGGGAAATGATATGGATGCTGTGTTTGCGTTCAAATCTCAGACTTGGGCTTGTTAACGACCTTGTGA